>CM043735.1:18584621-18614929 GCA_023968675.1 Taenia pisiformis
ATTTAGAGCAATGGCAATGCTCGCGGCAACAGAAGGCACCCAAGTTGACCTCTAAATTTAACTAAGGTGTGGCAGGATCTGTTAACATGCAAGGTTGTCCTTCATAGGTGAGTTGATGCAGAGGGTCAGACATTTTTGTGTTTGCGTGTTTTGACAGGCTTCGGTTGAAGGGCTCAACTGCTCAAACAACCAAATGCAAAGTCTCACCAAAAGCATTTGCATGGACCGATTTTGAATGATTTCCTGAAAGCTTCACAATTGACACTGAAGTACTCGCTTACTTCACTTGTCTCTGGTCCACGCTATTCCCGCATGACTACGCCGAAACCCACCTCATGCAGCCTCTTTTCTCTCTCTCTTGTTCAAACGCCTCACTATTTTCATTTCTCCTGTGGCCCTGCAGCACCTCAACCATAATGCAAGCCGCAACGAGCCGTGCGCTCTCCAATGCAGTGTAAAAATGGCATTCCGATAGAAACTGGTACAAATGGGTCTCCAAGCCATAATGCGGGTGACACTACGGACAGCAAAATATATCATTGCCTTTTACAAGAGCAATTCATTATCACCACTGAAGGCATACAGTAGCCTGCACATGTTCCGCTATAAAGGCGCCACCAAAGACAGCTCAACAGCAATGAAGTTCATAATGTATGGGCTAACAGCTAACTCACTTACTACTCTTAAGACACTTTATGTTTAAGTTATTGTTATGTGAACATCGAAGTTAACCATCTTGGTGTATTTTAATTCCGCACATTCAGCTTTCAACTTTCGTGCAATCTGCCAGTGAAATTAGATTGTTAGGAGAGCTTGAGCGCGCGACAGTTTTGCGCAGTGGGACCCTCAAGCCTGCTTGGCCGTACCTGGTAAAGGAGACACTAAACGCAAAACACAACATTAACATCGTCAAACTAGTTGATGTCAGGGTAAGCCGCATTTCGCCCGTCAGATTCCTCACATACCTTGTGCCAAAATTGAACAGATAAACGTTGCTATACGAGACTGCCATTTCCGAGAGGTAATTTGTTATAAAAATATGGTTCGTAATATCCAGTTAGCGATGGTGATAAGATGGGCCATCACATGACAAGGTAGTGCATCTGCGCTCAAAAAAGCGGCAGTAAATTGAAATCCAAAAATCATAATTACGGTTACAGTTGCAGTGTTGCAGTTCAACTGCATGATCGACAGGAACAACCTCAAGTAGTTAGTGTCTGGGTCATCGTCTTGCTGAAGTGCACTTCGCCATGCCGCTGTATTTGGAAGGGCTAGACACCAATTGAAAAGAACAGAAGGAGTCCAAAATACACTTAAGAGAGTAGGGTGAAGCAGCTTTGCAAGTAAGGGAATCTGACTTCCAAAATTTTCGCAGTAACATGAGTTGGGCTGGGTGTGACTGATCAATTCTTTTGCACATGCAGTCAAATGGCGGTTGTCGTTTGAGCAGTGATGGATGGTATGTGCCTGAAATTGTCTCAAATCCACGATGCAATTTCTGCAAACGTCCCCTGCATGAGCAGTGACAGCAGAGATACACAAAGTCTGCACCTAAGTTAAACAGCCTCTCATTCATTCTCCTCCTACTTAAATAACTACCTTGGTGGATGCACTAATGTTGAGGGGAATAAAGGAGGCACGATTAAAGCAAGAAAGTGACTCCTGCATTGTCTCATGCCCCTTGAAGACACAAAGAGCAATTCAATTAGTCCGCATTGGTGTTTTTAATGATAGCATGATTTTGCTAGTTAAACCTTGCTAAAGTAGTAACGAACAGTGCCTATCAAGAAAGTAGGCCTGCGGGACGCTGCATTCATTGAAAAACCGAAATGCATAAAAAGCGATGCTCATTTAGAGTGAGTCTTGTTAGAGCTAAATTCATTTCATTTCACTGGCTGGTGTTTGACAGTGCTCTAAGTCGCTGAAATCCAGCTTGCTCTTACAAGGCCTCTACACCAGAGAAAGCCAATCAACACATTTCGGACCATCGATTAACCACGAAGGTCCAAGCTACAAAGGACTCATGAGGTAGCATGATGAAACATGGGGCGACCTGAAAGATGGCATTGACTCAGACATCCGACCTCACAAATAACATGTCATGGCTACCACCAATCCAAGGTTTATCACGTAGACTCTGGCGCATTGAATCCCTCAGCCATCGTCTAGCCACGTCAGTAGCATAATGAACGTGATGTGTAGTATTGACTAATTTTGTTCTTAATGCCACGTGCAGACCAACCTAGCACGAGACCAAAGGTCGTGGGGCTAAGGAAGGAAATGTTTTTGCAATGCTAAAGGCAATCACCGTAGATTTTACCGTAGCTTTGCTAGAGTCATTCTTAATCAAATGGTTACACGAATCTCTAAACTATCCCCATCAACTCACCCAACCGATTACTTCAAATGGAAGATATGAAAACACTACCACTGCTGCTATAACACGTTGCCTAATTAAGCGGGGTGTGCAGGATCATCAGCCCGACCCCATATTATACGATAAGTCCGGTCGATGCGGCTTTGATCGTGTTGACACAACATAGCATTTGGTTGGCATGGTAGCCAGGGGGCCGATGCTGCATCCTCAAAGACTCGGAGGAAATTCCGTGAGACAACTCATCCCAGACGACTTATCTGCCAGCTCACTGCCAAGAACTGCAGCAGGAAGTGTCTGATGTAGTCCAATGGATTCTAAAGTGCTTTTCAGCTTATGATTGGAAAGCCGAAGGGTCCAACGCGGGCACTAGGCATCGCAGTAGTCAGTGTGCAATTATCTTCAAAAACGGAACCCTTGGGGCAACAGTTTGCCTACTGCTTTCGGCACGGCTTGTTGCAAAATTAAGCCTGCAAAACGACCACTGCTCACGTGCATTGCACGCGTTTGCGATCGACGACGACTGGGAGAACCAACTTGTGGCGTTGATAGGTGTGTTGTGAATTCACATGGCTGCAGCCAAGCCAGGCTCGCGTATCCGAAAGCCACAAGTGCATAGGTCTTTGGTCTTGCTGCTGCGGCGGCTCCGATAAGGCGCGTTGGGCAGAGTCAACTTGTGCTTCGTGACGTAATAAAGCATGCGGTGCTCTGAAAAGAACTTGGATCAGGTTGAAAGAAAAGCATTTGGCAGAAACATTTGTCAAGTCAGGTCTACTTATTAATGCGCTAGTATGGGACAGTGGAGTACTTGGAATGTTCATGCAGCAACTCATCGGATCAACAAAATTGAGGCATTGGCACGTTTGTAACGCCAATTCGATTCGAAGCTTGATAATTTGACTACTTGAAATCGTTTTGGCCATGTTTTAAGAGACCAAAACAGCTGAGAAAACGTACAAGAAAATAAGTTGTAGAAGTTAATGTTTGACTTTTAAGACCCACCATTGGTGCAGTGCACTAACACAGATTGACGATGTGGCGGATTTACTGAACTTCGGTTGACCACACCATGATGTCACCTCACCAACTTTCGTCGTATCGCATCGTCTGATGTTCACGCATCAACGAGGCCCATTTGCTGCCCAAAGTGTTGTCCCTAACTTCTCCTGACCACGAAAGAGGCATTTCGCTCAGCCCCACATGACCCGTTTGAAGGCTTATAATGCCATGGCCCGACACTTGGATTGCACTTGCACGTGCGTCCTTACCTACGTCCACGCGTTCAATCCTGCCTTGCCATCGTGTTGGGCCTCGGTAAACAGGACAATGGTGAATTGTTGTGGCTTTTATGGGAACTCCAGTGGCAGCTCATACTGGCAACTCCCTCTGGCTTCACTGCAGCGCATCTGACAACTGGTTTGTCCTCTTCAAAGTAGGCGCAAATTCAGGCCAAACATTGCTTTCTGGCGATGTGAATTAACTTCCATTAAACATATTGTTAGAGCTCAAAGACGAAAGACACCGTTTAAGATTTATAGTAGCACTGACTAAATGAGACTCACCGATCCAAGTTGAAAGCTAGCACAAAATGGCAAATTGGCATTGCGAGTTCACTTTTTAGCGACATTTAGTCATTTCCAACAGAAATCCCATCATTGCAAGTGATTTCGTTTGTGCGATATTGCTGTGTGCCTTGAGACTATGCAATTCAACACAGATTTGTTTGAATAAATGGTGCTTAGAAGGATGCACTGGCGGTCCTTGCAAATCCATTGTACGCTCAGCTGATTTGAGGTTTGTTCGTGCTGGCCTGTGGCGATGTCTGGCTACAGTCTGTCAAATCTTTCTCGCCTCGAAAAGATAGGAGAAGGTATGGCGAAAGCGTTTGCTCTATCGTTCTAGGCACTTACGGGGTGGTTTACAAATGTCTCGACCGGAAGTCGGGACAGTTGAAAGCTCTGAAGTGCATTAAACTTGAGCACACCGAACAAGGAGTACCTTCGACTTCTCTGAGGGAAATCGCGCTTCTGAGGGAGCTGAAGCACCCCAACATTGTGGAGTAGGCTTTGATTATTGATTACCCCATCTAGTCTGGAACATGTTGTTCTGGATGACGGTCGGCTGTACCTACTTTTTGAATACCTATCACTGGATCTCAGGCGGTACTTGGATATTGACTATAAGAACACTGGACTGCCCCCAGACACCGTCAAGGTAGGTTTGTGGCTTTGCTTAAACACAATCCAGTCCTTCATGTACCAAATGCTGCAAGCGCTTTGTTATTGCCACTTGAGGCGCGTTATCCACCGTGATTTGAAGCCCCAAAACGTTCTGGTGGATGTTGACAGAGGTGTTGTCAAGCTGGCTGACTTTGGCTTAGCCAGGTCTTTTGGCTACCCGCTCCGTGCTCTGAGCCATGATGTAGTTTCCACTTTTCTCAAGACTATTAAGGATCTTCTGATCGACCTCCAAATGTTGTAGGTTGTCACTCTATGGTACCGCCCGCCTGAGGTTTTGCTAGGTGAGCCTCTCTATTGCTGTGGTCTCGACATGTGGTCCATGGGCTGTATTTCGCAGAAATTGCCACGGGAGATCCGCCATTTCGCGGTGACTCCGAGATTGATCAGCTCTTCCACATATTTCAAGTAAAAGGAGTACCCACCGAGGAGACTTGGCCGGGAGTTGGAAAGTTGCCCCATTATAATCCTGCATTGTTTCCCTCCTGGCCCACAGATAGGCTTTGCTCTCAGGAAGTGATCAGGCGTGCGCTTGACGCAGATGGACTTGATTTGTTAGCCGTGAGTAAGCATTCCATTCCATCCCCCTTACTTTCATTTCTTTTGCTCTCACTATCGTCACTAGTCGATCGTTGTCTCTGGAAGTCGATGCACCTTGCCACCACACTTGTCGTTGCTGCTTTGTTAGCATTGTTGCATCGTTCCTACCATGGGGACTTGTATGTTGACATGTGACCAGCATTCCATTCAAATATAGGCGCTTCTCCTCTACCATCCACAATCTCGCATGAGCGCGCAGCAGGCGCTTTTGCATCCCTACTTCGCCAACCTTGACAAGAATTCGCTGCCTGCAGTTGGTGAAGAGTACGTTGGCATGCCGACTGAGAGAATCCCAAGGAATTTAGCCGAAGCCTTCCGTTCTCTGGTCAACATTGGGGAGAGTGACCCAGAAAGCGATGATGAGGAGTGGATGAAAGAAATGGAAGAGGTCATAAATGCAATGGTAATTTCAGTTTCCTCCTTTTGCACTGCAAAATTTGTGCCATTTGGCATGTTGTCTTTCTGTTGACATGCTAAGCCGGAGATGGTGCCATCGACAATGCTATTGGGTGCGTCGACATATCAGGTCTCAGCGGCTCGTGAGAAGTTTGCAAAGGAGGCATCGGGGAAGTCGGGGATAGAGAAGCAAGAGGGCGCCTCAGCTGCTGAAAAGCGGGTTACGGAGTCGTCAAGTGAAAATCGCAATGTCAATTGATCCTGTGTGGCGTCCGCCGTCCCGTTATGCCTGTAATTTGTCAATTTCTGATGCTGCCATTGCGATTGTAGTGCTCATTATTTAATGAAAAGGCATTATCCTTTATTAATTATTTGGTGGTGAAGTGAATGGGAGGAGAGGGTGGGCGAGTAATTTTACAGTGCCCTGTGCCATTGACCAACGGTAAGCTCAGTGGAGTTGATTTTGTGTATGTGCGCGTTACGGCTGTCATGAGTGTCGTTGTTGGCGAGGCGGCATGGGCGCGGAGCCATCGCCTCTTCTGTGGTGCTCGGTGAGCTGCATTTCTTACAAAATGAAGCAAGTAGAGGTTGCTTCTGTGCTGAAGCGGCCTCCGTTGCGTCTGTTACGCACTTGATCGGGTCCTCCTATTTCTCAAGGCCAAAATGGGAAAGGGCAGGTTATCAAGAGACTGAAGCAGGAGTTCGCAACCCAGAGTAAATGGTGATAAATTGATGCACGCATTGCGATTTCCTTTGCGTTTGCTAAGTGTTCCACTTTGCAAACCTTGCCATTCGAGTTGGCAGGTTGAAGTGAGGTCAAAGGAGGAGGAATGTTAGTCAGGTGAGAGCTGCATGCTGGTCTAAAAGTGGGGCGTTTCTGCCCGCATTTGATAGCTTCCCTTGAACCCTACTGTGTTGTCCACATCTCTGTCGTAAGCGGTGAGAGAAAAGTTTGTTCCCATTTCTCAACAGTCGATGCCGAAAATTAAGCATGCTTGAGTGAATTATTCTCGTCTCAATTATTCTTCATTATGCTATTAGGTCAGCAAAGAGTGCGCAGCACATTGAAATCATCGCGTTCGGTCACATTCAGCGGAACCTGTGCGCGCATGTGACTCTGGTGGTAAGTTAGCACAATGAAAGCTCCAAAAGTGTCGTTCTCGTTAGGCAAAAGGATATGGGAGATCTTGGCTGATGAGGTTCATTTCACCATGAAAATATTGTAAGTAGGTGAATGGAGACTCAAACGGAGTCAAGGAGAGGCGCTGAAATACTGCTGCAACTCTAAAGCAAAGTCAGTTATGTCTGCAAAGTTGTTTTCAAGGTTAGCGAGAGGTGACTCTAGCAGCCTTGGAACAAATTTGCGCCTTGCGGAGTATACAAACCACGACGCGCACTTTGGTTTGCGCCTTCGGAGTCACACGTTTGAAGGGGCCGTGCGAATAACTACGCTGCTCGTAGCGTGTGCTGCACGCGGCATGTAGCGACTTGCTGCTGGTCTCGCTATCAAGCGCGTGATTTTTTCACTAAATATGAAGACACAATCCATCCCGATGCAGACGTCGCGAGTCGGAAATTTCGACTGGGGTAGACGCTTCCATTAAGCACAAGGCCACTGAAATCCATTTCAGTACGGAGACTGATGAGTAGCAGTGAGGAATTGGCTGCAAGCGGTGCATATGGGATGACCGGATACATAAAGCGAACCAACTGGTGGGAAGTGCCAAAGGAAGTGCTTGATGGTAGCGTTCAGCTGCATCATGAGGGGTACACTTGGCAAGGGGTGAAAACGTCGAGAAAGTGTGCAAGAGATCGCTTATGAAAATGGATCGAATCACGGCAACACGGCTGATTGTGTGTACAGATGAGGTCTTAAAATTGTGCCTGGAGGAGGGAGTGTTGGTTAACTAGAGGCGCCCTTTTAGCTCCAGTCAGCACTTCTGCCACTCTTAGACCATTTGTTGCATGCGTATCAGAGAATTTTAGTGAGAAAAGTGGTGAAGCCATCACCTACAATACTTTCGTGATTAATCCCTGTTTAACCACGATCGCCACCCCTGTAATGTTTCGAGCAAGGAATGAACGCACACGCATTTTCACTCAAACACGGACCTTCCATTGTCATTTACTATGGCTGCTCGATTTCATCCTACCCAATAGGTGGGTCGTGATAGTGAACAAGATAAAAGCGGAATTCGCAGAAGTTAATGGTCTGGATGGTGTGATCGTATGCAAAAACGCACTTACTCATGAAGAGCTACTTGAAATGAAAACATTGTCGGTGGGCGTCAGTTGAATTTGGGGAACGGGATGCCTTGAACCCAAACAACCCAAACTAATCAAACTTAAAGCTGCGCAGCATGCATGATTTGATTTGGTCTAGTGAAACATGAATGGAGGCCTGCTGCACAAATGAATCCTGTTACCTAACGGAAGAAACACGATCCAGCAGCATTTACTTTTGTCTAGCAAGCGCAAGCGCAAGCGCAAACGCAGCTGAAGACTTCCTCTCGAATCACACTGCAATACACTCATCCAACCAAATCACTGGGCCACCGGCGTCAGCGACGACTCCTTTTCTGATTGGCTCTTAGCGCCGCGTGCAAGAGCCAAGCTGCTAAGCGCACCAATGTAACGATTAGGAAAAGGGGTTGGCTGCCATACTTATCGTCCCTTTAAACGGCTGCCTTCGTTGGTGGTAAACGCGCGCTTGAAGCACTTTGAAGCCAGGTGAATGACTTTGCCAGTGCAAAAGCAGACCATCACCCACGCCACACGGGACCAAAAACAGCTTTGTTTCGTTGCAGCAATCGTCCGACGAGCGGCGACCTGCAACGCGAGACTCTGCACAATGCAAGTCATGAACCCGGACGACGGTTTCTTGGCGAAAAGGAAGATACGAAACTGCGGTCATTTGCGTCCCACCCGTAGAAAACTGTAGCCTCCCACTAATAATGCTTGAGTTTGTGCTAAATGCATACCATTGCAGCGTTTTCCTCTGTGGCCTCCCCACATGACGCTTTGCCAAATCAAACCATTCACCTTGTTCGCGGCAATGGAAGTCAAGAAATGGAGAATGAGACGGTTGGCAAAGCACTTGAGGCGTGGGATGCGATTTTCCTCGATTGTCCAGTGGTTCAATGCTGCAGCGCCTTCATGCAAGCAAACCATGCACCCAAAACCAGGCGCACCTTCAGATCCTACGGTTCAATAGTCCGCTGGTGAATGAGCAAGCGGAAATTCAAATCATGTTAACGGGTGAAGGGTGTGACTCTTATCCTTGACCAGCAATGAGCTGCCTACCACTTCTTATACCGTGTAGATATAAATGCAGCGTGAGCAGTGGCAAGTTTGCGGAGAACTGGTCGCAGACATCCACATGGAAGCATGCTGCAATGCAAGTTCTGATGATCGGCAGACGGTTTTGCAGTGGCCTTATTGAGCGGCATGATTTAACGAGTGTGTTTGGCACTAATAGTGCGTTAAAATGCTAAGATTGGTTTGCTTTGAAAGAAGAAGGGGAGGGAGATCAAATGAGGGGATTGGCGAGCCGGCTCCAATGCGGCACAGCTTTCGCATTCACGACGACAATCCCAATCGTAAGCAGGCGGCCATGCTACAATTGGTACAGTTTCTGTTTTAAGTCACCCCAATTCGTGGAACGTCTTAGAACTGCTGCCATGCATCCGCAGCGAAAGCTGATATGGTAGCTGCAGTCTGGACGATAACCTGCCTCAAGCCTTCGAGCTGTCCACTGCGATGGTACAGCGTGGATGCAGCCAAGGCGCAGATGCAAAGTGTTGATGTGTTTCTGCAATGATAAGTGCAGTGATATTTGCACACTATGCTAAGAACTAAGAAAAGGGGGAATGTGGAGTTCGATTAGTCTAGCTTATGGTGGTGTGTCCACTTGGCAAGATTAAGCAGATGTTTTGACATCCACGCAGTGCGGCTCGGCCCTTGGCTGGCGCACAACTGCCAATCGGCCAGTTCAGTGTGCGGTACTTGTAACTGGTCATTATAGTCCCATGGTTGGCGCAAAGCCTTCGTACCTCTAGTCAGTTGATCAAGATCCTGCCTGCTTTATGTCACGTCTGAGTGGCTAACGTTCGGTTGGTGGAACTATGCGGAAGAAGTGGGATTGAATTCCCATTGGCATTCAATCGTCCCAACCTCCGCCCTTGTTTCTCTCGCTGCCACGAAGTCATGAAACGATCGGCATCATTAAAGGGCATGCCAAATGGAGATTCTTCTTCAGTGACACCCCTTCACCATCGCGGCAGAGGGATGTGCTGAGTAAGTAATGTTGCGAGACGCGTGCGCGACTCCCCACTTCCCCCATCTAATCAAGTTGTTCCACCTTTGCTGGCTCCAAAGCACAGTGCACATAATGCGGATTCGCGTTTGCGTGCGTTGTGGCCTGCTTGGGCTCCACCACCTATGCATTTACAGCCCTGATAAAGGTTGTTCAAGTCGAACCACACTGAACTCAATATTCCACGCTGAATGCAGTATTTGTGCCACGTCCAAACTTAGGCAACTATTTAGCAATTTTTTGCTTCCCTATTCTCTCATATTCCTCCAAAGAGGAACAGTCTGCAGTGGACTGGATTGTGGTAGTTAATATCAATCGCGATTGAAAACACGCCACTACCACCACTATTTTGGCGATCACATCGACCTCACTCTCCCCGCGTTCAGTGCATCACCAGACAAGTGTGGTGACCAATAGCAGATGCTGGACGCCATTCATCGAAACAGGCAGAACCTTCCTTTTTCAACACAAACATGGCTTCTACAAGCGTCCAACTGAAACTCTGAGCGTAAAAGTTATATCTGCGCATTTAGACCAAGGAAGGTCAAGCAATAAATGGGCGAAGAGAAAAGTGTAGGCAGGGAAGACGCAATGCGTCGCCGTTTGGCATCACCGCCAGCGTTAACGAGTGGCTGAGTCAATTGCCTTAACACTTGAAAATTAGTTGACAGTGACTGCTGTTGAATTGCATGGGCAAAGCATACAAGGAGAAGAGAGGACAAGTGTTGCTGCTACATCCAAAGTAGGCTCCTCGGCACCTAGTGCTTAGCTCAATTGTCATTGCATATGAGCGCGTTCGTAGCATGTGCAACAGGCTGAGAATAGATTTAGTGGAAGGTGCCACAGTGACTCAAGGCACGACAATAACTAGGATTTGGATGCGTCATGCCAGCTCGCTTCAAGTGCTGAACTTGATGAGCGTTTAAGGCTAGCAATCGACGCATTGGACCAAAAGGTCCAACGAAGTCAATGGCAAGGCCTCGAGTCACATCCACTTCAACCGTTCCATGCCCATGCCAGTCTGCCTTTGCATTCACCCAAATCTTCGTGCACGACTCCAGCATGACGCCATTTGATCGACACATTGAATTCGAACTGCATATCACGCACTAGCGTGGCATCAGTTAACACCAAAATTTACGAAAGCAGACTCCCTTGGCACTCAAACAGCGACATTTGCCCCTAAATCGACACAGACCGGAGTCTAGGATTTCAGAATGCCGTTATTTAACCTCTACATTGACTGCGAACAGCCCTCTTATCTCCACACGGTCTATGATCTTTATAATAGCCCTTTGTTGTTGTCTAGACCTGCTGGATTGCATACGCCGGTGTCTAGCATGACCACGAACACCCGTCCAGCGTTCGGTTATCACTATCTCGGATTATGCTGACAGTTGGAAGTCCTGCGCTCCTATTGCACCAATTTAAAGTCGTTCGGTGAGAATGTGCAATGCGGACACAATGCATTCAGTAAGTTGGCCGATGCCTTACCCACGCTGTGCAGTAGCGTGAATATTGTGGCTCTTCGTTTAATTGAAGGTGAGGAATGAAGCAGGTGGTTTACACCTTAATTGACCGTACTGAGCAGAGCAATCTAATTCCGAGTGACATAATTGCATGAAGAAGAAGTAGAGATGCTTTCAGGACCACTGCTATTTCGTCACCCCTCCGCGTCAGTTAGACACATCGTAAAAAGTTATCGTCTCATGCCCATATAACAGGTGCTGATCGCTGTTCTGAGAGTCCGAATTTCCGTCGGAATCATAGCCCAAATGGTCATCAGTTAGCCTTCAAGGTAGATATATCGGTTGCAGACGCAAACTTGCGGCGATGCAGCTGCACACTGTGCAGGTCGTGATTGAAGAATGCCGGATGTACTCCTGAGGGCTTGGTCGAATTCAGGAGTGACTTCTCAATGTAGCTGACTGACCTTAACCTTCACGACTTTGTTGACACACCTAGACATCATGCTGCATCCATAAGAAAGAGTCGGAAAAGTATGAGAAAAGGCACGGCTTTCTTAAGTATTTTAGGTCGGTTGCTCATTGGTATGCCCAGTAAATGAACGTGCAATGTTGCTTACGAAATCGCGAACATTTCGAAATGCTAAAAGCTCCTACAATAAATAACCTGGCAAATGTTTTGCATGAATGCTAAGGTCCCAGCAGGCACCTAATGTTCAGAAACTAAACCCTCCCAAACCGTCACAAGGAGCGCAATTCTCCCATGTCGAAGGTCGTTCTAGGATGAGGTTTAGCAAAAGCTAACACCAGTCAAGAACTCGGGAAGGGTAGGGAGGAAAGAAATGCTACATTGTCTTACTCCACTTAAAATTGCATAATTCAAACTCGCCCTCCTCCTCTTCTGCCGCAGTTTAGTAAATTAGAAGTTAAATTGATGGCTTACTGCCCAAACATATTCACTAATCTGTATCGCATTGGTTTTGCTTAGTTTTTCAATCCTACCAGATAACTAACCCGTTTGTCTCCGGGCGTGGTTTGACACTTACGTCCCATAAGTTGAATGCTGCCGCCTCATTGCATGCGTATCTGTCAAATGACGCAAAGCCATGAAGAAATGTTTTCGAACAGTCTCAGTTCTTGGGAGGTCATTAGATGGATGGTGTATTTATTAACTCTATCACGTCCACGAATAGAGCAACCGATCCAATGTGGTGTGGTGGGAGTTCACTACGACGGTGCTGACTGTCTTAGGATGACTGGAAGGTGGTCATCAACTTTGGTCAAACAAAAAGAATATACTCTTCGTTAAGACGACTGGAAGAGGAGACAGGCATGTTAATATTGTGCTGTTTTCGTAAGCCCTGATGAAGGCGAAATTGGATTAACTTGGAATAACGACTCGTGCATTTCACAAGGACAACATAAACATTAGGGAATAATTAATGTGGCACTTGTGGTGCCGCAACTTGCTTCTCAGGGTTGCAGCAGTTCGCCCTTTGTCTACATTGGTCAAGTAAGCAGAGGACACCTTTCGGCTACCAAAAAGGCGCATGACGAGTTTAAATGACCTTAGTACCCTCTGCCACTAGGAATGTCGATACGCCTTGACAGCAATGGCACACTCCGAAAGTCACGCTTGAGGTAAATGATCATGTAAAAGGAAAGCCGGATGCTGCGAAAATGACCAACCGTTCGGAGCGTCCACCCGTTTAGCTTGTCTCGGTCACCGATAATTTGTACGCGCGGTAGCACGTTGATAGTGCGTTCATGAGATACTAGCGTTGGAGTACCCACCAGCACATAAGTCTTCGTGAACAGCTTCACAAAGGCTATAACAGAATCTCCAGCTCACAGCTATGAGTCGGCGCTGAGACTGCGTGGATGACAGGTGAAAAGTCAGAGTTTAGCTAAGGCACTGCTGCCTGTGGATTCAAAGGCAGATCAAAAAAATCATCCTTTGGAGATGAGGGACACTGTCATTCTCAAAATATTCCACGGAAGTGGCGCACCAAATTATGTGACGCAAGGCCCTGCAAAACACTCTTCGAACTAGCCAGTCGTTTGATAAGTTGAAGTGCCTGAAAACATCCGTAAGTTAGTCGGCCCTTTAATTGCATCACGTGTGTGTGATAAGATCATGAAAAGCATAAAAGTTGGCGCGTCTTGTCTACTGAAATAGGCGCAACAGGTAGCGAGCTAATGCCATTCTCAGATTGCTCCCATAGACAGACGTGCAGTTATAGACGCAGATGGAGCGCCAAGGTGAGTGGTGTAGCCTACGGTTGGGGAGCATGTTGACCGTAAGGCCTGTCTAGTTTCATGCGTCCCTGGAATGCCACCTAATAGACTTTTGCACAATCCGCATTGTTAATTCTGTTAAAGCAGCCTTTGTGGTGCTCTAAATCCTAAAATACTCAACAATGTCGAGAGGCAGTGTAAAACAGACTCGATTTAAGACCAATGCAGTTTACAGTTGTCTACATTATAATTTGTTAGGGAGCTAAAATCGCCATCCTCCTAGGTGAGAAAATTAATGTGCCAGTAATTGTACCTGTTCTAAACCAACGAAAATATGAAGTGGAGCAGATGGCAGTCAAAATGAAATTCGAGGGAAAGCTCAGAGGTGCAGGATTAGGGGAGTCGAACCCGATGCAATTGACTTCTTTTTTGTCGGACACAAAGCGACTACACAAGTGGGGCTGCATTCGGGAAAACTCGATATGTATAGGACTGTTGGCATCACCCGCGTCATGCCTGCATGGAGGAGGGAACGAGGAGGAAGGAGTGAGAAAGGTAAGGTAATGGCAGTGATTGCGAGAGTGGCCGTTTGTACCAGCAATGCCAACAAAGTGTTGTCACCACAAACCCGGTTCGTGAAGTCGCATACAGAGGTGTGGGCAAGGAGAAGGCATCCACTTTTTCAGTAGGGACCGCTTACTTTTGGCAATAAAATGCATCATGCTGCAGAAATCCGGGCTACTTATCTCTAAACTTGCATAATCTTCCCTTAACTTTACATCAAACTTATCAGTTCAGCGCTTCGCACTTGGTCCGACAAACCGCAACGAAATAGTCCGCGAAGCAATGAGATGCATGGCATTTGTAAAACCACCCCGATTTGCATCCACTACCTTGCCTTTTAAGGCAATGCAATGCCGAGATCCTTTAAAGCCTCAAACCAGGCGCTTTGCATTCCATCCACTATGAATTTGTCGGGAGGATACGACACGTGTATCACAGTCTGGTGATCGTGTGGCTGAAAAGATTAGGAGGGGTAGCTGGTGGGATAGACTAATGCATTTGGACTCGCTTAGATTTCTCCAATGCGCCGTCGATGCCAAACATTGCAGTTTATAGCGCCTTATCAGTGGACGCTGGTGGAGAGAAAGTACACCTCTTCTGCATGAAATCATCCAAACATGAGATGATTAAGGGTATTGGGTCTGAAAAGTAAACTGTAGATGTACTCTCGTGTTGCGGGCACTTTCAGTCGAATTTAATGAAGCTTTAGTGATCTCATGTCCTGCTCCCCCATGTGTCGGCCCCACTTTTGATTCATTGGCAGACTGATCGAAGGAATGTCATGCTGCAGGCGGCAACGCAAACGAAGTCGACTGTCGAATTGTATTTGCCTAATACATTAATTCACCTGCTCTCCATGACAACTAAGTTTCTTTTTCTACTATAGCACCTGCTTGCCACGTATTCTGCTTTGTCAGCGCCTTTGTCATCCGCCGATTCGTTTCACTTTGTCTTAGGATGCCCACTAGAAGAGTAATGAAATACTAGTACTTCCTCCCGTCACCAAATGTTGCCTGTCTTCAACGTCATTCTGTACTCCTCATGCCGCTGCGTCCAGGATCACAAACTTACACCACGAAACTCATATTTCTGCCAGTCACACGAATGTCATTGCCCTACGTGTCTCGCTGAAATGGGCAGACGAAGGAGTCGCCAATTCCACTAATAGTTGCTAACATTGCGTCCCCCAGGAAACTGTCTACACGGATTCCAAACCCAACTTAACAGCTGGGGCGTCTTTTGTACTCTACCTTGTATAATCACCTTCCACCCAATGTTTTAGCATCAAAAGGAAGTGTGAGACAGTTCGCGCCCACATGCAATCACTCAAGCCATGTCTCATAGACATGGATAACGTCAAAGAGCCCAGCTTTACGTCCTCGGCCAGACCATGGATTTTGTTATTTCAAAGAAGGGGTAGTTGAGTAAAGTAAGAGCTAAAACAGCAACACTTGTCGGCTTGGCTACCATAGCACAATATCAGTCAGTTTGAGTGAGACAGCCGCGTAGACTGTGGGCGCCGAATGTGCATTTGTGCAATACGAGAACAAACGCAGAGTTGAATGTAAAAATTAATTCATATCTACTGGAAACACAAGTAAGGGACGGTGGAAGGTCAGGCATCCGTAGAACTCTGAGGCTGACGAAAATGCAGTGGTGCTGTTGGAAGTCAGCTCACGCTAGGCACCGATAATGCAATGCAACAGAAGTCCAAAAACGATTATAGTGACCGCGTCCTCCCCACTTGCTGCGAAAGCTTTTCCCCAAGTGTGAAAGTGAACGGCACCACTTTACCCCTGCCGAAAATAGCAACCTGCAAGTTGGGAACGGAAACATGTCTGCAAAAAGGAAAGAAGAGCAATCGCATTCCTCGACCTATTGAGGTTTGTCTACTGCGTGATCACGGAAGTGAAGGCAAACTAACTCCCCTTTCTCAATGCCACACAGTGAAGTTGCAGACTATGTGCTTATGTCAAGTTAACATTGGGAGAAAAGGGTTCGGTATTTCCTGCTTATCTTAAACTGTGAATTGGGGCATTTCGTTTCCTCGCTATGCACCCGAATGTCGAATCAGGTGCAGAGAGAATGGAGCCACTTCCTGCGCAATCATGCCCGTGATCAGCAATCGGTCTCTATCAATTGAATGTGTCCATCATCCCATTTGTCTCCTATTTTCCATTAGTTTTGAGGTCCTGATAGTGGCCAAATGCCATAACGATTGTAATAACCAGGCTGAAATGATTGCGGCAGACCGAATTCGAGAAAGTCTGATAATTTGTGATGGTATGGTGTAGATTCCGACGGTTATTCAGCAGGAAAAGCCTCTTACAGGCTCCAGTTCCCGCAGCTTTTGACCAATAGGACAGCATCTGATTGATCCTTGTTTCTTAAAATCATTTGCCAATTCAAAGCATTCTTTGGCTGGGAATGTTACGCATTTTACCCAGGTGAAGAACCGATGTGCCGCAGTCTGGATATTGCTGACTTACTGCTCTACCCAAACTCGACGTGTTGGTCTCAGCTCACATCGTCATCTGTTTCTTCTTTCCATTTGCACGATCTTCCTAATCGACCTCTCTTGATGTCCTTTTAAGTCGCTTTTCTGTCTCCTGCAACACGCCACGTGTGGAAGCTCGAGTGCTACTTGCTGTTAGTCCGCAGCCAGGGTGACCGTCAAAACTTGCAGCTGTTCCAGCCGATGTCAGAGCATTTTGGTGCCCACCCAGGCACTAAAGATGAGACGCATATGTGGGTGCTATTTTTAACTTCCTTGCATATCCATTCACCCAGTCCGTCCATTCGGCCTTGATGCCTGCTCTTATTTCCACTTGCCCTCATTTTTTGGCCTTCCGAGTGACGACCACCACAGTCGCACCCTCTGGACATGGGATTTACGATTTGATGGACGAGGAAGCGCAAATGGAGGAAAGCGAATGCGCCAACTCCCTCTCACTTCAGCTCAATTTTTCCTGCTAGTTTTTGCGTATCCCATGATTTCCGTTATCATTGGAGGAGTCCGCGCAGATATACGCCTGCGTGTATGTAGTCGATGGGTCCCACTTCACCTGTAGCTATCGCATGCTTGACGATGCTCGTTCACTTCATTTTAGCGTCTTGCCATAGAATTATGTTTGAGTTCCTAATTAACAAATGGCAAAGTTCTTAATCCTTGCTATCTGTAGAGTCAGCTGTGTGCGCGGATTATTAATCCTTTTCATTAATATGCCACGCGCTTCCTGTGGTGTTAAAATATCTGCATGAGTATCATTGCCTTGGTGGGTAAAAAAGACACCTTTAGCACTGAGTTCACCACCCATGCCTGATAGTAGCACAATGAATGGGTCTTTTGGGACCAACTAGCGCAAATGGGAGCTTGACGTACGACTAGGTTCTAGCTGCCTTTCTACTCTGGTCTACAAAGCATACTTAAGGAACACAGCACTACACCACCTTCTTTCATCGTTCCAAAACAGCCTCACTAATTAAACGCACGAAGCATTCAAAGATTCGAGAAACTTCTTACACTGTTCTAAATGAAGTGGATACACGCTCAGCGAGTGAGATCGACTTGCATAATTCACGTTGCGAAGGTTGCGAATGATGTTCGGTCACCAAATCCGTTTAGATGAGCTAAGATAGCGAAACTGGAGACAACGGGTTGGGATGAGACGAACGAGAGGTAAGTTGTGGCTTCGCATAATGGTGTTTTTCGATTTCAAAGACCCAGAAGAAGCGCAGAAGCAAGGGCGCAGCACTTTGGTCATCACAAGTGGAAGTTCTACCGAGGAATCTGATGGCGATGAAGGGTTGTTCAAGGCACGTGTTATCAAAGCGGAAGACGAGGTTAAGTTTCTTGAGACGATAAAGGTGAGTGGGTGTCTTCGTGCCAGTGAAGTGCCTCATGACAAAACACTTGATCATTTTGCCTACATCCTCATGTAATCACACTAGGAGATGGTCAAAAAAGGTGATCCCCAACTCAAATACGTTCTCAACGGCAACGGCATCGAGAATCCCTTTGCAGTCGATCGGAAGACGCAGATAAGATACCTCACGAAATTGCTCTGTAGGTACTTATGCTATAATGCTATGTTGAAGTGATATCCACTAATTCTTCAACTCCTTGTAAAAGTTCGCCACTTAGTAAAGTGTTCCCTGTGTTGAATGGATGTTTACCTTTTCATCTTGCGAATGATGTGCATTCCAATATTGTCATGCTGCGTTAGGTAAAAGGAAAGCCGAAAGTCAATACACATGTATTACCTGCAGTAAAGATCACCACGACTTAGATGAGATGCATCGACACCTCCTGCGTCACAGCAATTCCAAGTTCTACTTGTGTGTGCATTGTCTTAAGGGTTTCATGACCCTTTCGGAAATGGAGGGGCACATAAAGACACGCCATAGTGAGTTATAATTGCAGCTAGTGCTCCTCGTCTTCTCGGTGGAGCCTATCAATTTTTATGTTCTATTAAATAACGTAGGTAGAGATGCGCCTCCAAAATCAAGTCCAAAATCCTCTAGAAAATCGAGAAGACCTGAGAGCCCAGGTCGTTCCCGATCTCCTGTGCCCAGGGAGCGGCAAAGATGTTCTCCTAAAGAAAGGAGAAAGGTGCTTTATCATTGCGCCATCTGCAGATTTGCATTCGACCGCCTGGATATGGTGCTAGCACACACGGAACAAGAGCATCCGACTAAACAAGCTCTCATCGCTGAGTTGCGTCTTCGCCTCCAGCGTGAGGCACTCCATCCCAAGAGTTCGTCATCTTCCAGACGGAATTAAAGCGAGTTTCGGCGGATTATCTCATGAGACCAATTGTGCTCTCGATGACATTTGTATACAGAATTCTACGCTTTGTTTTGTGCCATATGAAGAGCGTAACTTCGATATCAATAAACCACTTTTTATTTGCAGTTCTTGTTTGTCAACTTGCCTTAGTAAAGAGCTTTTTGCGCGAATGGCACATTATCACACGTTGCTTATAAAGGTCTTGCAGAAACATCGATGAGTGTTCCATTGCTCGGCATTTGGTGACGTTCTGGTGTGCAGAGGAAACACTTGAAGCATGTCTACAAAAAATTGAGCAGTCTTTGGTCATACGTTGGAGAAGTGGCTTCTGGTTTGGGATACAATTCTCTAAAAGGAGGTGAATTGTTTTTTTCTCTTTGCGATCTATTAGTAGACACACTAGGATGGTATTCGCGAAATCTAGCGGCCCCACAAGTCAGCAAATTTAAGAGAACTTATGTAGAAAATAGCAGCAATCTGTCTGTTCGACTGGATATCGAACCTACAGTGAAACTAGTCTTCTGATGTGCATGACTTCATCACATGCACAACTACAAATGCGCTGCAAGGCTCACCGAGCATCTTGTTTGTTCATCGAGATGCTTTGAGGCATGCAAGTTCTGTGGTGACCCAAACTTGTAGGTGGAGAAGTCGAGGACTGATGAGAGTGGACTCTGGCACTGGGCTCTAAACACCTCGAAAGGCATAGATGCGTATAGGGCTACACAAGGCATGCATGAAGAAACCGTGCCTTAGAAGGCCTTGTACGTATTTCAACCAATTTGCTTATTTGTCGCAAGATTATTTTAGACCTGATATGCTCCTACAACCTTTTTATACCAATAACTGACACGCCAACTGAAGGCTAACTTCACTATGGTTTGAACTCAACTTCGAAACTGATTAGATGCTTTACTGGCAACTGCCAGTCAATGGAGGAGGCTGCATGGGGAAACGGAGCCTTGGATTTGCTGACAGCAACTCTGCAGTGGTCCCATCCTTACACACTGTTAACTGCTGAATGTAAACAGTGAGCCAAAGTAGTAAACGGTAGCATAAGTAGAAAGCAGTAGCCATTTAAAGTGGTGATGGAAGATGCAAAACCGCACAGAGCCAATAAGAGACATGGTGTCAGCAGTCAAATTCTAGTAAGAATGGGATGGTGAGTCCCGAAATGTTTTGCCTGGATTGGAGTGGGAACGTCTTCCAGTTTTTATGGCGGCAACGCACTCATTGTAATACCCACTAACAGCGATGAACTCGGTCTCGGGAATAACGTATGTGCCTACGTGCTCCAGGTATTCCAGCGACTCATCTCTGCACGCGCCCTCACTTTGCAGCATCGTATCCACCTCTTCTGCTGCCAAATGCCGCACTATATGATAGCGTGGTAGGTAGATCTGTCGCTGGTAAACAAATATCTGCAAGAAGGCAATGAGTTAAGCGTAGACTTCTGGTTTTGAGAGCAATATGGTGACCACTTCAACACTAAGAACCAGTAATTAGACGTGTACTAAAAGTAGCAAATTTTACCTCATTCATACTTGCAGGTGTACTTTCGTTGGATGTGATCTTGGTTGAAGACAAATTCACTCCATAAGCCATCAAGTATGATCCCAATTTGAATACGATGTTTGACACGTGAATGAGAGAAGCTGAAGTAATTGCAAATGCGACGGTGAGGTCAGGTATCGCAGGTCGGAGTCATGCAATAAGAACGGAAGCCAACTTCCTGACACTTGTATGCCCACCTCGATGAGATGGGGGATAGGGCCTGTGTAATCTGAACGGGTGTCCAATGGCCAGAATCGTACGTGTAGATGTTCTGGCTTTTTGGCATCAAATCCAAAAAGAAGGTGTACATGCCATCGGCTTTCAAGCCCTCAACACTAACGCTGAGCGTAGGAAAAAGACGCCTGCAAGACAAATTGCCAATGCCGTAGATAAATAAAGTTGTGAATTAAAATATGTGTGGCGAGTTGGATGAAGGCTGGAAGCGACAAGCACTGCAAACTTACTTACCTGCCACGCCTATCGGCGAGCATTTCCATTTCGAAGGGCCTTACTGACCTCCACACCTCTCGGTCGCGCAGCCGTAGAGTGATTGTCGGACGACACGCCAAAGCTGACGGCCCGAAACCCACCCCTCCTATACAAATGGACGAAAACTCCTCCCTTCCACTGTTGGGGTCTGAAGGCCACACCTTGGGTACACTTCGAGAAATAACTGACAAAATAGAGGACATGTTCTCTTCCACCCTCACTACCACTTTAGCGGACTTAGCCTTTTTATCCGAATTCTTGTCCTCTTCACCTCTGTTTGCCATTTGTTGGGTTAAGGTACTGGGTTATGACGCACGACTCGCCCAAACGACGTCTTCAGAATTCCATTCTTTGATTTGCAATTGTTCTCCAAGGCCGCCTCAGCTGAGTCCTGTTTGATCACTAATAACGGACATGTACTCCGCAAACCAACATTCACTGACCAGCCGTTAGGTACGCCATTCAATGTATTCGGTAAGCTTCAGTCTTCTGGGCCACGGCGTCTTGCCTAAAGAGAGGTGGGGAAAAGCAACAACAGCACGGGCAGGCCAAGCAAATGCGCTGAACCCACGAACGCTGACCAACTGTTAGTGCTATTTGGCATCAATTTTTCCACTAATCCCAATGCCGCGTAAATCTAAACCAACTCACGAGTAATCTGTGCGAGCCGATGTTGCTTGTTAAAGTCACCCAAGATAGCCATTATCAGCACCTTGTGTTTGTGTTATTCTTGGAACAAATGGGTGCTCAAGTAGCAGCACGGCAAGGAACCGAGTAAGCAGATTTGTGATTTAGTAACAGCCGATCATCGATGGTGCATTCTTTCTCCGACCTCCGGCAACGTTTAGCCAGCAGTACCTCTTGGCTGCTTCGTAAAGAAGGGTTGCATAGGTGATCGCGTTGTAAAAAAAATAAATTCTACTCCGAGAGAGATTTGGCAGTTTCACCAATGCCAATAAATTGGTGCATTAGGGAAATTCAAGCAGATTGCATGTTGAGAGTGATTTGGGAAATAAACGTGCTCAACTACCCAAAACACGGCAAATCGAAGTCGCGTCAAGGCGACGCAAGTGGATACATTTCCGCAGCTTATGAAGATCAATTAAGTTTTGTTAGCGATACGTGTAAGAGCTTTTACCTTTGCAGAGATGCAATCGGCCAAAAGAGAATAGCATTTCTGATGCTGCGTCTGATATTCCACCTTGCAATTAGCATACAGACTGACTCCATTCGTCTGTCTTGCAGATGGCGCCGATTGCGAGGATATCTACTGTGCACATCTCAATGCAGAAATTGATGGTGGTGGATAGTGGTGGCATTCAGTTGTCAAATCCTGCGACTTCTCATCCATGACTTCGGGTGTGCTCTCTCCGGGGGGCTCACTGCACCTTAGTGTGCAAATTGATGATGCAGTCGAAGCTTCCCTGACAGCGAATGGAAAGGCAAATCAACGAAATCAAGCTAGCAAACACTGACTACTAACGCAAACACCTAGTTGGAATTGGTATTGTAGTTCTTTAGAACCCGCTTCCTTTCGAATTTGTGGTTTCGTTCATTTCCTTAGCGGTTCAAAACGAAGAGCTGGTTAAAATCGGCACTCACTAGCACTTGAAATGGGAAACAGAGAAGCAGAAGCTCAGCTGGATTTGTGCAAGTAGGCACAAACACGCTCGCAGCAGGCAAATAGTGGATATCATTCCAAATCATAGCAGAGATGGTTATTCATTCCCTGCACTCACTGCTGAAGCCCAAATCTGTGCTTGTAATTCTTAACTTTTTGAATGCACCTTGTAGGTCAGAGGTGAGAAGACGATTCAGCGTGGTTGTCAAACAACGCTAACGTGTCTGGGATGCAGGTGCATCTCCGACATTGACCCTTTAATCACCCTGTCTATATTATTCCACGAACAGAGGTGTCAAAGTAAACTTGGCCATCTGCTCAGTGGCGTGAAAGAAGGCATAACGAAGAAATGGGAGAATCGTCTACAGTGCTCCCCACACAGTTTAAAGTTGTCTCACCTGCCATTGCTCAAGTTGCCGACTTTTCACATTGACGGAAGCCGGTTTGGCGCAAAATATTGTGCTGTGAGCCATGCCACTTTTTTGTGAGTAGCCCTGTTTGACCAAACGGTTTTCATGCATTTGTGTTTCTCTTTTGCTCCACAGAACTGGTCCCTGTTGTGGCTTGAAAGATCCACACACACAAACACTGCGTTCGTCACTTAGGCATTTGGGAAAACCAAAGTAAGCATTTTCGAAAGCGCACGCGTTTATGAACGGACGAACTTTATTACACTTGCTTGCGTCTCCGCTTGCAAGTGTCACATCTGATTTACTTTATCGTCAGCAAATTGACGTGGCAGTCAACAGTTGCTAGATGAAGCGCAAGGTGTTGCACTTCTGCTAACTAGAATTGTTTACATTTTAATCGTCCTTCCTGCAACCACTAGCAATACTTGCCGGCCGGGTAGCGTTGTTATTAATTAGAAGTGCAGGGACTATAGAGAAGGCACAGTCACTACCTGTAATATCTGTGCTCTTTAAATGTGCCTTGTAGTTAAGTGGCGGGAAGGAACTTCGAACACGGTGCCAGATCAGTATGGTGACGCCGCTGACAAAGACTAATTTCTTATCCCCATCTGTATTTGTACTTAAAATAAAGATTTCGAGGGAGACAGAACCTTCTCATGTTAAAGGCTGTCAATAGGAAGACGACGAAAAGGAACCTCCTCCATTTCCAGATGGACATGGACTTCGGAGAATGGGTGAGAGCGGCAGAATTCAACATCCACCTATTCCCCCGCCGACAGAGGATACCTCTTCTCCTCCATGCTCTTCCTCACGAGCTCTTCTTGGCAGCCGTTGATGCCGGAATGTCGCCAAATTCAGATCTGGATGAATGCCGTGGAACTTTGGCCCAACTCGTGACTGACCAGCGGAAACACCCATTGACGAGAGCCTTCTTCCACCGGTATCAGCTCCCTGACGAAAGTGACAAGGAGTTCGCCAGGTCTCTCCAGCAGCTAGCAGAACAAGCATTCAGAGGACCGTCGCTCAACAGGGTAAAAAATAGGCCGATCATTCAGTTCAAAGCCGGAGTCAAACCATCAGCCCTCGCAGCGAAACTTCGCGCTGAGAAGACCATCAACCTCCACCGACTAGTTGAGTTAGCGCCAAGTGGGCGTCATGACTGCCTTCCGGCACCTCCGCCTCCCAAACCATCCGACGCCTGATCCCTCCACGTGAGCGTTGAAAAGTCCCGCGGTCCTGACCTAGAGCAGGTGAGTCTTACTATTCCTTCTCGTACCGACCCCAACATGATACCCGTCCTTTTATGCGAGTTCCGGGTAAGTTGGAGGGCAACCCCTGTACCCTCCTCATTGACTCGGGCGCAGCCATGTCGTTCGTAATATAATCAGCGAAATTTGTCAACTACAATGCATGAGCTCACTAGCACTTGAAATGGGAAACAGAGAAGCAGAAGCTCAGCTGGATTTGTGCAAGTAGGCACAAACACGCTCGCAGCAGGCAAATAGTGGATATCATTCCAAATCATAGCAGAGATGGTTATTCATTCCCTGCACTCACTGCTGAAGCCCAAATCTGTGCTTGTAATTCTAAACTTTTTGAATGCACCTTGTAGGTCAGAGGTGAGAAGACGATTCAGCGTGGTTGTCAAACAACGCTAACGTGTCTGGGATGCAGGTGCATCTCCGACATTGACCCTTTGATCACCCTGTCTATATTATTCCACGAACAGAGATGGCAAAGTAAACTTGGCCATCTGCTCAGTGGCGTGAAAGAAGGCATAACGAAGAAATGGGAGAATCGTCTACAGTGCTCCCCACACAGTTTAAAGTTGTCTCACCTGCCAAACAATAAACCGAGGAATTCTGTGTGACACCACCACCATGTTGCAAGTCACCATAACAATGCAACTGTAACTCACTAAACTCGACTATGTTTTATGAAAACCCTCGGGAAAAGCTACCTTCAATGTCCGCGATCATCACCCGGGTCGCATTTCAGGAACGCCCACAAAGGATTTGCCTTTGAGTCATATTCGATTGCAACGCTCTAATCTGCTTCGACGTTGGCACAATCTTTGTGCACTGAATTAAATGCAATACATTTCAAAAGCAGTTCTTGCCCACTTTTGTCCCCTTACGGGCAGTGTGAGCTTTGAAGACCAGATCAAATGAAGTGGGTTTGGCTTGGTGCATTTACTTAAACAGCAAGCAATATCGCATATTGCTTGTTGAAAAATATGGATAATAAAAATGGCGGTCGATTAAGTGTAACAAGAGCTGACCTTGAGGCATGGCATTTTTCCCTGCGTGTTTTCAACATCACGCTCACTCTGTTCCTGTTCTTTAAATTAATCGGAATAGTTCTACCCTCTTACACCTCAGTAATTGGTCTGCATTCGGCATTTCGTTTTGACAACAATTATCGTGAAGTTTAGGCATGGCATGCTGCGTAGAGACCTCTGACGCTTCAATGAATGCAACAATTCATTTCCAGCACCAGCTAGGCAAGCTAATCACGGGGCTGGGGAAGTGGTTCTACCGAATTAACAAACACACTATGCTTGCTTTATTGCTCTTTTACATTGCACTCGTCAGAGACATTTCATTTATCAGTCAAGACTTGTTTTCCAATGGCCAGAGGCTGGTTCAAACATGCCATTAGTTACAATAAGTGGCCACAAAGCTAAAGGTGAGCCGCGGCCCTGCAGGGTTTAATGCCATATTGTTGGCGAAACTCTTGCGCTTTAGCGCCAGCCACAATCGTACCTCCCACTCCTCTGTTCATGATCGAATTGCGGAGGCTGATTCGCTTCCCTCGCCTCTTTCCAGGCCTCGCCATAATTCGTGTGCTTGCATTTGTAAGTCTTATGGAGCCGTCTCTTAATGGCGATGAAGTAATGCGTAAAAACCAACGGTCTCTTTAGATGTCTCATTACCAACGGAGGCCAGTTTGTGGGAAGACCATGTGTTTCGCTTGCCACCCTTGACTTGGGCAGTCTACTTCATACTATGCCTGGAATTGGTCTGCCATGAAATGCTTGGCGTTTAATTTTTCGTAACGCTAAGGCGGCCATGAGTCATGTGGAAGACACCTTGCAACACAGCAGTACAGGGAAATGATCTCGACCACACCCTGGCCGAAAAAATTGCAGGCTTAATTGGTGGTGCGATTTATGTGGCACTAAGCACTGCCATCAACAAGTTGGATGTGCGTTGTCCCCTGTGAACATAGATTGTCAATAGCGAAGGCAAACAGACGCGCTCGTTGCTGGCCCTGAGGAAGAATATAATTGCATCGTGTGGAACTGCTGGTTGTAGGAGAGATTGATAAAAGCCAGCAGATCTCTCCTCGCCATTGTGCGTTGCCATTTAATGTGACTCGCATTTGTACAGTAATTACTGTGCCCGCAAAAGCCTTAAGTCTGGTGAAGTAGGAAAAAAGTGGACGATGTATTTTTGTTATCAGAAGTCAATACGGCAGAACAAAGAATCTTTTTTAAAGGGCCCCCTTATTGAGCTTCTAACACCATAGAATAAACAGCGCTTACGCCTTTTCGCAAGAAAACCATACCGCATTAGTTTTTGAAATTGATATTAAGCATTCGCACGATGAAAAGCTAACCTAAGCAGACATTAGGGGTTGAAGAAGTGATGGAACAGGAGGGGACCAGAGATTTATGGTAGGACTGTAATGTCGCAGCAATTTGGACATTCCACGGCCTCTGGCAGCAGATGATAAGACGTGTCAAAGTCGTTTGCTCGATGCTTACTTTTGGTACGAAAGAGAAGTGACCTCTTGATTTAATATCGCAAATGGATACTGAATGTTTTTGCTTTGTTATTTCATTACGCGGACAGTACGGGATAATGCGTACCCGTAATCACACACAAATGCTCCTAAACCCATTCCGCTCCATGTCCCTTTATGACAAAAGGAATGCCAGCTATTAAAAGAGGCTGACTTTCGCTCCGCCTTCCATGACACCATTTGTTAACCTTGGGTGTCAAGAGTACCATGCGATAGCTCCGACGAACTCCAATGCCGAATAAGTCATAGTGTTAATCAAAACCAAACCACTTTCAATTCGATGAGGTGCAAAGCAGGCTTGTCGAAGCAGGATCTTTGCGTGTGAGATACGCATGGAATAGAATTAGTGTTGCAGTTCAAATGCATGCTTTGCGGGTAAGAGAAATCTGACTTCCACAATTTTCGCAATAATTATGAGTCGAGCTGGGTCCGATTGGTCTATTCTTTTGCACATGCAGACAAATGGCGTTTGCCGTTTGGGCAGTGATGGATGGTATGTGCCTGAAAATTGTCTCAAATCCACTCTGCAATTTCTCCTACAAATCAGTGGCTGGGTCCCGTTACGTAGGAAATATATTTCAGCGAACGGCTCAGCTGACAAGTTACACATCATGCATCTAAAACATCCGTTTGTGAGCTGCAGCTGGAGCTTTATCTTGTGCAGCAAATGCCATCGCTTTAGCCAATTTGCTCATTTAAAGGCGCGTGACATCAAATTGACTAAGAGCCACCCAACAAATAATTGGTGCCCGTGCTTATGGGTGTAGGATTAAATTCGTACCATTTGCTGCAAGTTGAATTACAGTACAGGGTTCTCGAAAATGGGGCATTGTGTCCAAAATATTTACTCCACCTCGAGCAACAACGGAGGTAAAAGTGGGTGTGGTGGCTGAACATTCGCTGGATGCCAGAATACCGGCGAGTTCGCCAGTGTCTGAGAGGTTTGGGGGAAAGATTTAGAGTTAGGTAATTTTATTTTTAACACAGAAGCTCCTTTTATTTTAACGCGCACTAGATCAGCGTTCCTATTAGACCAATTTTCATTCAATTGCTGCAAACGAGGTCATCCAATTACTTATGCACAGTGACGCCTTCCTAAACGTTTCTTTTTCCTTTACTCTAACGTCCTCTACATGTTCTACACGTTCTTGGCTAATGGCAGGGTAAACACGCACGAGGTCGGAGAGGGGGTGCTGCTGACGTGTAAAAGTAGACCTACCTAGACGGCAGACAGAAGGGAGAAGACGTGTAAGGGGAAGGCGGTGCTGGCGCGTGTTGACGCTGATGATAATTGGATGTAGAAACAAAGCCTTGCATGGCAGCATGACAAAAGTGTGTAGTGGTGTGCGAACCTGGTAAACCAAGACAGCAGGTGCACGTGGTGGCGGTGAGAGGGGTTGAGTGGGGGTGGGGGTGGGGGTGGGTGTGGGGGTGGCGGCGCATCAAACTTACCTGCCGCCGGGCTCAAGGTGATTAGCAAGGCCTTGACCCAGGTGGAGGGTGAGCATTGCACTCCACTATATTAAAGCCTGCGACGGGCTGTAATCGAGTTCGCTTGGGTGCCTAACATTTTGCCCATTTGGAGTAGAGCACAAGCAGGCGGAACGTCAATTATTGCAGCCTAATGCAAGTCATTTCTCAGATTATACCTTTCGGTCGCTTTTTAAAAGGGCCTTTTGCCATAGCTGAAAATGGATGCGATTCCTCACTGATTTGCATACCAAGGCTGGTTTACTGCAAGGGCTATATTTATGGAGAAATACGCGCCTGCAACGCAGAATCGAACCACTGAAAGAAATTAATCTCAAGTTTCAAGCATTCATAGCGTCTTGTGTCAACTTTGAGGAATAAAGCCTAGGCTTGCACACCAACTTGGACACTTTTGTACTTGCAGCCGCAGCTGGTGTAGTCTAGGACACAATGAATTCAGCTGATGGCACCATGCTTCAAACTGACGTTGGTGACTCAAATGTGATGTACCAGCAATCGTGATGATAGCACATTGCAATGCGTGGTGCAAAGTGGTATGCATGGCAAGGTGTCGGCGCAAGCTATAGACAAATAAAGCTGGGCACTATTGGCAGCAAAGGGATCCGTGCGATAAATTGGGCTCAAGTAGAGCAATTGTGAAGTCTAGAATTATTTTCAACTGGTGTTTCATAGAACTTGGTAGGTGCTAAAGTTGGTGAAGCAATAGATTTAATGTTTTCTTTTCTGCAAAGCGAAAAATTAATGCTAGAAATGGGCAACGCCATGCAACCTCGAATGAGAAAAGCGGTCTTTGAAGAAGCCAAGGCGGATCAGTGCTGGCACTGGTGTGGCAGTGTCTGTAGCACAAAATCCAGTCCGCTAATGGGCTGCTGCGACATCCATTTTCCTTTCAAATGCAAGAAAACTTGCCATCTGTCCACGAACGCCTATCCCGTATTTGGCGCAACGTGTGAGGATGCTCAGTTAATAACTGAGCACGCTTACACCTCTAGTGCTCCTCAATAAAACTATCTGCCTATTAAATTACCTAGTGATATTTACGCGAGTGTTGAGACTCGCTTTGATGTTAACAATTTAGTTTGACAACTATCTACTCAAATCCAACTCCACCATGCTTTTTCTCGCGTGCAAGCGCCAACTGTTCTTATGCTAGTGCTAGGGTTCACAGCAAAGGCAAGTGACCCATGGCAATAAATTTCTCTTTTCCTTCGAGCACGAAATGCATGCACAGTAGCATTTGGGTTTCCAAGAGCAGCATCGGGCGACAAATTGTCAACCATATTATGTCCTGCTTTTTACGCAATAGACCCCATACCACAATGCAGACTATGCACAACTGGTGACTCTACTCATTTCTGCATGTAAGACAAGCCTCGTGAGACACGCCGTTCATTCCACGCCCAACGATGTTACCCGTTCTGCTCTTCTGCTCACCCCTCTAGTCCTACCTGCCTCAGTTCGGGCGATCAGTTTGTGCCCCACTTCGCCTTCACCAACTGTACCCTCGCCATTCAAGTAATGTCAAATGACCATCCTATGAGGAAAGATGGAGACCGTCAAAATGATATGTAAGTGGCGCAAGTCAGGCGACATTTGTGTGCCTATGTTAAGTTCTCTACACACGCACTTATTTGAAATCGCAATTACTTAATGCGCTAATTTTGTGGCATACTTGCTCCATGTGCAGGGATTGAGGGGTGGACAGTATTAGGTAGCGACATGAAGCTGAAAACCTCAGAATCCTACTAGCACACGAAGATGAAGGCATCAAACACAATGGCGAAAGGGGCTGCCGCAAAAGACGCTCTGCAAAGACAGTCTTTGTTCCCTCTGCTTGTCATAATACCGCCGAAACAAGGGACCAAAAGTGTTGACTGAATTCATTCGGCGTTGTATCAGGCTTGCGGGCACAGGTGCTAGAAATAGTGATTAACAACCAACCAATTTCGTTGCTTAA
>CM043735.1:18615429-18657063 GCA_023968675.1 Taenia pisiformis
TGAGAAAGTCATCCACCTTGCCAAGCGGGAGGAGGGATGAAAATGAAAAAAAGATGAGGCGGCGGAGAGCTCATGTGAGGGGTTGTGGGGGGCTCGCAAGACCTCTATATTCGCAGATTTGAGATAGTCTCTTCGTTTCCTCCTACGTCACCTAACACCACCTAGGTTCTTCTCTGCCTTGCCCTCGCACTCGCAGCCATAAACCCGCATTGCATTTTACCAACGAGAGCAATGTGAATGAAGGGCGTAGTCACACCCACTGAGTTCCCTTAGCGGGGATAAATTCCCTTAAGGCTACATTTGAGTTAGGGGCGTCGGCGTTGGAGAAGTGTTAACGGACGTCCCTGTTGGAGGAACCCACTCCACCGATGAAGTGATGGGCATTCAAATTGACAGCATCACGCCGCCTGAGCGCTGACGTGAAAAGCAGGGGCGGATGGCAAGTCTAGCCTGGAATCCAGATTTGACTTAATGAAGATTGGATGCCATTCATTTAGTTGGTACCGCGCTCGACATTTCGGAGCCAAGCGGCAGTGAGAAGAAAACCGCACCACGCAAAAGCTGGAAAGCATTAATTGGTTCAGGCAAACAAAACGTGACTCAAGTATCAAACTAACAGAAATCAAAAGAGTGGGTGCCGCTGTGAAAAGAACTCACTGAAGACAGACTAAGACTGGGATTGCCAGCCCCACAGCTTCTTACGCTGTTGCACAAAACATTGTGGATGTCACTGAGCGAAATAAACCTTGAATCAAGCGACTTTGACTTGCTTCATCACTACATGGTTGGCTTGGGTGTCTTCGTTGCCCTTCGAAGAATTCATTAATCAGAGATAGCGTTGTATACAATTCCTGCCTCTGAACATGGCGGCAAGTAATAAGCCCTGTTCTCCATAGCACTGCATGGGATTTGCTCACAGCCATAATAAAACCTCAAGATGTCTTGCATCTCCAACAATGAGCGCTGCTGCGGGACATTCCGCCTACCATCATTGATGAGGACAAAACACAGTGACACGGGTACTTGCCAGGCTCATAGGCTATGACATTACCTACAGCAGTCAATTTGAGTTCAGGTTCAATGGGTGAATGAAACGTCGGAAGGATTGTAGTCTCATGAACAAAGCACCTGAGTGTCCACACGGTTCCGTGCTTGGAAGCTGTTTCTGAACGTATCCCGACTAACGTTTGAAAACGCATAGACGCCAAGTTCGTGGACTTGACAAAGGACAAAGAGTAATTGGCGTCGCAAGTGGAATTGCACATTGGTTCGTTTGATGTCGTGTGGTTGAAGTGTCGTGCAATCACGTTGGCATGGATGACCTCCCATGCTTGATGACAGGGAATGCTCTATGCCGACATGCTGGCTGATTCCGCCATGCGCCGATTCCTGTCAACCATTCCACTGCTCAGTAATTTTGCACAACCATTTAACACCCCAATCTCTAGACCAATAGCGCCACAGCCCGAGTAAATATTGTCGTCTGATTTCATGCCACCCATCCAATGACGGCACTTCTCATTGCCACGAACCACCCTCATCAGGGTTCCATCAGCTACTATGAGACATACAAGCGAACCTAATCCACCACCCTACCTGCCCACGCTTTTCTGGTGTCTGCGAATAAGGAGCTGAAAATGGTGGTGTTAGACAGTCAGTAGATAGGTGTGAGTGGCTGCATCGATATGTGCATTTGCAACTTGCACAGGTGGAGTTTCATTTACAGAATTTTCACTCGGTCAACCTTGCACGAATGATTATTGTATCCCTTGCGACAGCGCCACATTGTTCCATCGTCCTTGGGTCTCGCTGACAGACAACTGCTACAACAAAGTGTTCTGACGGGTATGCGGACTGTCCCCTACTTTTGAGCATTTACAATTTGTGCAAATCGAGTTTTTGACACTGCAAATGGAAACAGAAACAGAAACAGAGAGAGACAGATTTCCAAGCCACTTGGTGCGTTGTCCGCCTCGTAATGCAGCACCAGGAGGGCTCTACTCGATCTGTCCAAAAGAAATCACGGCTTTGTCACACCACAGATTGTGAAGCTTCCAACCACCTCGTTTCCAAGTGGGTAGCAAACTTGCCCTGGCCGTTAAACATTGATTTCTGAAAGGCCTGTATTCTTGATGGGCTCTTTCATTTGAGCGTAGAGGCAAAGGCTTGCCGCCTCCATCATGGCCATTCCATTTACGATACTTATGCACCGTAGCAGTAGACAATTAGCTCGGAATAAGCCCAAACAGTTTGCTCCCGTCCCATTCACCTCAGCATGTCACAGTCGTAGGGTGCCGCCTGTGCCATGAGGACTGGTGTGCGCCACCACAATGGCATTGTAAACGCTTTCTACCTCGTCCACAGATGCTCCGTTTTCACCAAACTATTCGCGCCTCGGGTAAGATGTTGTTTTGCTTCCTCTCCTAATCGCAGCAGAAATGCAATTGCATAGCTCAGGATTGAGCAAAATTTGCACATTATTTCTTGTTTTCTCATCACAACTCGCGCCTTACCATGCTGACCCTCTCTGACCTGCATCCATCTGCTTACAACCAGCAACCCGTAGCCTCCAGCGCTGTTGTAATTACTTCACAAGCAGCCAGCACGATTATGCATTGTTCACCGAGTGTAGGTGCATTTTCCACACAAAGACTGCGATTTCACTTGCGCTTGAAGGACATAGTTGATGCAGCTTGACTATCGTTTCAGTCAGCTCAGTAGTGTGGCTGCGTCTAAACACATTTGCCGATCACATGCATGTGAGTAGAATTGGGATTTGTGGTCGCACTTGGGCTCCGACTACGACACCCAATGGCCCTGTATTGCTTAAGTGCATTGCGATCCTGGCATTGTTTCGTGGGCCATGGTAACTGCGTCACAAGTTAGGATTTGTAAGAACCACAGAAGTTAACCACATCTGCACGCCCATTCGCGATCGTGGCTCTCGTGGTCATGCCCTTCATTTCAATGCGAGGAATCAGATGCATCCTGACTCACCGACACCTGCGACAGCCTCGGAATGCTGAGGCGAACCAATGTTTGAGGCTGTTTGCTGAAGTTAAAGTTGCCGACGTTACTTTTGGCATGAGTGCGCACCAAGAGATAAAGTATTTGCAACTTCGCAACTTTCGTCTCTCCATGCTGCAACGACAGTCGTAGCGCGATCCATTAATAGAAGGAGGCCTTATCGGTGGCGCGTTCATGCGTGCCTTCCTCCATGTGCTTCGTGGATAAATTAATTGATGGTTAGATGGGAAGAAATTCAATTTCTGTGTGGAAAGTACAAGCGATTTGATAGAGAATATATTGAACTAAAAGACATGATGGGTGGCAAAGAGAGTTGTGATGAATGTGCTTCGCCTCGCTCTGCACAATCACCAGTCGTCCAGTTTGTCAGAGTCTGAGTAAGGCATCATGTCCTTCCTTCCTTTTGCACCCCACATGTACCACTGACTACTCTGCATAGAAAGTCCCATTCCAACACACGGAAATGGAAATTGTCGCGCACCCTCTTACCGGTGGCCAAATGCCTTTAGTTAGTCGCAAAAGAAAGGCACAGGAAGTCTTTGCAGACGGAAAGGCGCATAACGCTGAGACGGAATGTGCGAAGCCGACGATAAAAATGGCTGGAGACAAGGACAATCAGGCGTTTGTTGACGATTCACAGTAAAGCCCACAACTGCTGTGCGGAGTGAGGGGCTACGAGTAGAGCGCAATTACTAAGGTCCAAAAAGTCCCTCACACAGAAGCAAAATTCGTCCTTTTATAAGTGGCCTTGACCCAGTTGAAGGCTTTCTCATGAATGTAACACTCGATGCCGTGTACACACTGTGCACACGAATGCAGGTGGTTTCAAGCGCTGAAGCACTTTTGCATCCCCTCCTTCGTAAATGAGAGTGCATGGTGTGGTTCCGCGAGGTTAAAACGCATTGACGCATGTTGTATGGAAGGACATTCGCCCCACCGTAAGGCGCTTATCGAATGGCATTAGATTTTGAACATAAATTATAGCACGACGAAAGGAAGGAGCTGCTTAACTTCAGTTTTGCCCGCATCGCCTCAAATCGAATGCTTGCCTAAGTAGCTGCCATTGTTTGGTCGTGCATATCTTTCCATCGTCGTGACAGCCTTGAGTTGTAGCGCGAATCAGAAGTTTCCCAGTGCAGCTTTGGTATTCCAATTAGTAAGAGTGGATGCACTGATCACCTTATGGGGAAGTGAACTTAAGCAATTTATGAAATTTGATACAAATGTTTCATCGCACGAGATGCCGGTGGTGTCGTAAGGAGGCAAGGCATACGGTGAACTGGACAACTGGAGTGCCCTTCCTCTCTGGGTGGATCCGATCAACTGCTGTGGACATTTTCTCTTGTCGTTGGAAAACGTCTCGGCATTAACAAGAGATTCATTTCCATTGACTAGGACTAACTTGGCATCTATTTCAAAATTAGGACGAGTTGCTCAGCATTATGTTTGTTGTTTGACAAGGCGTCTTTCATTGTAGGAATCACTAGTGCTGCTTTGTCTAGGAGCTGCGAGTGAACTGCTTAACGAGACGCTTCCTGCTGAAAGCATTCAGTTGTTTGGCATTTGATGGAGAGCTGAGAGTGACTACGGCCGACTCCACGTCACAGATACTCTGTCCAGTGGTATGGCATCGAGAGTAGCGTTAATCGCTTGCGAAAGAGGATTTGTTCCCTTGGGGACGTGCTCTGTGACTTGCGCTACCATCTGTGAAGCATGGCAGAGGCGTTGCATCCACAGTCGGCCATGGCAGTGTCACTGGCTAATCATACGGCAAAACACGCGATGGGAAACCACAATCCAACCATGCCTAATTCCTGCTGCTTAGGCCCCAACACCGACCTAAACATTTACGCAGACTCCGCGTTTGCAGCCAACTTTCGGACATTCCAAGCCGATCTGGACTTTTCATCGCTGTCGCGCAATCGACAGGTTGTTATGGGACGTTGAAGGTGGTAATTTCCTGTTTGGTTGGGTTACACAGAAGCAGACCTCTCAAAATAACTCTTGCTGACAGTTAGATCAGGAAGGACTTACTTTGACCTTTACAGACATGATTGTAGAGGAGAAGTCAATCACCTCTAATTCCAAGATGGCTAGGTTTACAAAAATTAATGCAGGATGAGGCACGCGGTTCTCCTACACGCAACTGCACGGACTATACCCGCTTTACTACTTCTTTTCCTCCTTTAGCACCAGCATCATGGGGAAAGCGACTGATGGTGCGATGCCACGATATCTGCCTCCTCAACTGCATTTTTGTGTGCACCATTGAACATTGAAACAGTAGTTTTGCCACGACAATTATCACAGGATCGCCACACACGATGAGGGCGTTGTGCAACATGTGATGCTGCTACTGCTGCTGCTGCTGCTGATGATGGTGATGGTGATGTGACGACATAATTCAACACCAAAGCCGCCAAAATTCAGTACGTTGTCAACGATCATCGATGCAGTGAAATATTTCATGGCAAAATGTTCGTTTGGAAGAAGTGCGTCCTGGGAAAACGGTGTCTGAAATCGGACGCACTAAATCCTCGCACTCCTTGTGAATGCCTCCTTCTTCCATGCTACATAATTTCCAATTATTCCAAAAGTGTACAGGAGAAGCGAAGAGGCCACAATCCCAGGATTAATCGTAAGAGGAAGCGTATTTTGCGCCCGTCCACTTCCGCTTAGCCTCATCTTTTCCCACTTACTTTTAAATGCTTAAAACAACAAATTGTTATGATAACTCGGCCACTAGGGGTGCAAGTGTAAACGTGGTGCTGGAGTTCACGTCGGCCTGCAAGCACAAGGCTACATTTCGTCCGGTCAAGCAACGTGCCACAGAGGAGGTGGCTAAGGACAAATTCGCATGCACATGTGCTTGGTTCAATTGTCTTGCCAAAAGTAAAAGTCGCACACACTCATGGCAAGCCCTGCATGACACTTGCATTCATTCATGCATGCAATACCAGCACAGCCCGTTTCATGCACCCCATCGCCACTTTGCATCACGTGCCGCCCTTGCTCGACCGAGTTCTGTGAAACGCGAACGTGCATTCATGTGCACAAGCGTCCAGACACCAGCGAAGCGCCGGAACTGCGTCACCACCTTCATCAACATTCGCGCACACCAGTGTTTTGCAGTTGTTTGCGCGATGCATCGAAGCAAACAGAAAAAGGCACCATAACGCACCGACATGTACATCGATGCTGGGAACAAACTCTCGATGTCGTCTTTCGTCACCTCTCGATGCTAGTCCAGGCGCTTCACTGATAATACGGTTTCACGCACTAAGGCGAGCCATGCCAATGCGCGACTGTCCTCGCCACCACTCCAAAGGACAAAACACACTCCGTTCAGCGTTTTGTCCTTGTGCTCTAAAATAATTTACTTGGAGAGTGTTTTGGGAAGTGCTGTGGGCGTTTCATCTCACCAGGCATCGGCAACACTGCACGGAGGTGATTTGCAGCGTTAAATCCAGTGAACTACAAGTCGCAAAGCATTGGCTATTGCATTTCGCCAAAGACCACATTGAGAAATTGCTCAAAGGCAAGTGGAGTCAAGTGCACCCATTCTCCGGGTGGTTTTGATTGACAGCTGCCAGTCTTCTCGATGAACAGCCAAGAACGTCCTCTCATGCATTTAATCACAGTGGCATTGTGCAGAGTTACTTACTGTTTCAGCGTAGCGCCAGCCAAACTGACCGACATCACTGTTTTAGGGCATCAATTTGTGCTCCATCTGCTGGAAGGCGTCGAGTGCTCTCACGACCGTACGGGGTTGACACAGACGCGCGATTCCTCTTCATGACGTCTTCGACTGCTTTCACATCTAACCTCGGGTAGACCCCAAGGAAACCCATAAAAGGAGTAGAAGCACCGCTCCAGTGACAAGGCGAACATGTGGAGTGAATAGACCCGTGCCAGGATATCGTTGTCTCCCCTTCAACTCGTGCCTCCTTATGCGTGGCACACTTGTCGAATGTAGTCATAGTCGTTCATGTGTAGTGTAATGGGATACAGCTCGACATTTCACGTTCCTTAACAGACAAGCGCACACACACACACGTGGCACATGAATTGCGTCCACGCCAACATTCAGCAAGTCGGTTCGTATTTCTACGATCCACTGACAATCCATCAATGAAGCCGCCGCCAATTCCATGGCAGCAACACGTAAGAGCAAAAGCAGCACCAACTGAATGGAGGGGTACGGCAGCAACAAAGACGTCGATTCGAGTTGAAGAGTGGAGATTGTGAGATGTTGGGTAAGGTGCATTCCCTCAACAAAGTTGCTTTGCCACCGGAGCGATGATTCCACTTCACTTGTGCGCTCTGCTGAATGCACTCGAGGCGAACCCACATAATGAACCCCACCAAGGAGGCCGACCTTACTGCAATTTGCCGGACTGACAAGTTCCGATGAGGATCGCTGGGCGTCTTAAGGCTTTGCAAACACATTTGCTGACACTTTAGCGGTGCTTCGCTTGATTTAGAAGAGCAGCAAACGTGTAAGAATGTCTAATGTCTTGAGGCACTCAGCGAATCGCACCGGAGAGCAGCCGCACATTCATTCGCCCATCTTCTTCCACTACTCACTGAGGCGCTTGGCCCCATTTCATAGTCATGAATAGAGTTTACCTCAACGGATTTCATGAGAAGGATGAGCGGGTTGCTGCAGTGATGACGAGGTTACTTACAATGAATTCAGTCATGCGAACACCTGACTGTCATCTCTGCAAATTCGACCGTCCCTTTTGCTGCTGTCTTCCCTCTCCGTCCATCTGGCACTGCCCCAGTGTGTACACTCCGATGTCCACTTCATTGGTTCCTACAAGCGGTAATGACGCTGCTGAATTAAGTTGGAAATGTCAGTCATTTTCCTTCATCAACGCGTGCAACTGAACGTGAAGTATCGAGCTGACACGGAGAAATGTGGTCAGTTCTAAGGACATCTGCCAGAAAATGAACTACCAAGCTTCACTGAAATACTTTAGCTTGTAGTTCACATTGTCGGACCATCCAGGTGAGCATTGCACCTCACATTTTGCCAATCTTCCTCAAGGTTTGGTTGTTAACTGCGAAGGAAGGTGTGTTGGTTCGAAGTCGATGCTTGGGACAGTTGATTGCACAGGCAAAGCAAGAAGACAGCAATCCGCCCAATATCAGTACTAACACGTGGCAGTGCTTGCAATTCATTTGCACACCAGAGCTGCTCACCCTCTGCCTTCCTACCGCCCATCTTCTCTACCCTCAACATTCAGCAGGATGCCACCATCTTGCAACGCTGCTGATAACAAACAACAAGCTGAATCTCATGCTCAGTGCTACAAAGGCCGTTTCAACTAACTAAGTAAGCTGGCCGAACTGGTATGCTTGAAACAATGGGCATGATGATGGACCATTAGCATCGCATTCAGTGAAAGCAAAGAATAGCTCCAGATAGTGCCAATGTTCTTTTCTGCAATCAATCTGCCTTTCCTGCGGTCAAGCAAAGGCACCAGTGGTTGGCCTTTTGTCACCTCCAAGAAGAGAAGCAGTTCAGGCCTAAGTTTTTGCTTGGCCTTTGACGACGCATTGCTAATGGGTTTGTGGATGCACTGAAGTATTCCATGCCTAGTGTGAGCGGCGAAAGCGGGCACCACAACTCAGCTTCCTACAGTGGTGTCAACAACCAATGCAAGGATACATTCGCGACGGATCTAAGAGGTTAACTAGAAAGTCAGTTTTTGATTAAGCTCAGGCGAATGGTCCTTTTCAGCAATTAATCAGACTGTCTTGAGCCTTGTTAGGGGCCACTGAAGACGGAAGTTGGGTTGAGGGTATGCGTGCCTCGAGTGCATTTCTTTGGCTTCATCCTACTATTAATTTGAAGGACGAAATCTGCTCGCAGGCACTTTCAATGACGTATAGCCGATGGCATGAGTATAGTGACCATGGCGTAGTTTGTCAGCCTTGCCTGCCCAAAAGCCAAGAATGAGTCGCTCCGTTTTATTGTCCTAATTAAATGCATGCCATTTGAAAATGTTTAAATTTGTGAGGATAATGAAATGTCATGTTGGCACAAATGGTAGGAATTTTGGAGGGTAGGGATCCTTTATTGCATTGTATTCCCACGATGTTCCAGCTTGCCATATCGAGTCCATTCTCGGCTCCGGAATAACACAAATGGTGCGTTTTTCCATCCTCATTCAAGAGCGTTCCTTCCCCCTTGTGAGCTCCAATGAAATGCACACCGCGTTATGCTTTCGTGGTCGGAAAAAAGAAACATTAACAACGAAGATTAGAGGTGGGTGTGGGACTGCTAAGTGTTGACGCAACTCAGTCATCGTTCTGAGGCTATTTGCAGGTTGCCACGATGCATTAGCCAAACAATTGTAGACCAATTGGACAAGTTGAGGTGGTGAATTTGGCGCGCTAATGTCAGTGCGTCAGTTGCTCTCCGCCTTAAGCTGCTTTGCTTGGGCAGCAGGTTTGGCGCCAGACCGTCAACGAAGATGGGTGTCACCTCAGTCAGGATGCAGTTTGGCGTGAATGGAAGCTAAAGCCATTCAGTTAGGTCCTGTTATTCCCACTGCTGCGCATACTGCACGAATGAGGCGTCAATTCAATGGCCAGCAGTGCCGATCGTGGATGGTTTTCCCACCACTTCCCCTTCTCGCCACGACAGCATTCACTTGACCATTCTCCTTTTTTCCATTTCAATCCTCTACTCCGTTTTCTTGCAGCCAATCAGCCTGTCTTTCCTCACCTCCTCTGCAGTTCAATCACCCTGTCACTGCCTTTTGGCCGACGTGCCTCCAACGCCATTTCAATTGTGATGGTACCATCAGTAACGCACGTTGTGATCGCGCATTTTATTTACTCTCACCGCTCGCTATTTATGAGATCGTGCTAAGCCTGTGATGCTGTCTGCTGATACTGCGAGCCATTCACACCAACATTAACTGCGTGGAAGTATGTCCAACTGTGAAGTTGTGGAATGCGTATAATCTGATTCGTGTTGTGCTGCCGCCATTAATTCTCCCCAGCTCGCCTGCTAACATTCATTGAAAGTACATTTTAAAGTGTCAAGGTACCATTTCCATCAGTCGCAAGTACCCAAAAGTGGGAGATTGGCCACATCCTTGGTGATATCGCTATTTGCTAAGGCAAAATGAAGCATATCACTAGGTGTGGATCATCAGAGACGTTCGCTGCGACATTTAGGTCGTCGGTGAAATCTTTAAATTTGACGTGATGACTTCAGGGTGTCGTCTACTCGCTGAGGTGTTCATCTTCACAGCCTGAAATGAAGGAATTCGATGCGTGAATGTCACTTATGCAAGTCATAGGCTATGCAATCAAACAAGATGGTTCAGTCTCGTAAATCGGGGAAAGTGCACTCTGGCGATCTGTCAGGAAGCGTAAAAACAGTTAAATGCAACACTGAGATAGCAGGCAATCATTTCTGTGTGCGAGTGGAAGACTAAAGTGACAGCACCGGCTATTCAACTAAGCGGAACCGTGCAAAATGTAGCTGTTCACTGCAACGCAGTTACGGAGGAGCAGGAGAAAGAGAGTCACTGTCTCCAGAAGTGCAGACGACCGATCTCCAACTCCACTATTTGGGAGAATTCGTCATTCTCCCAAATAGCATCGAGGCATTCCAGGCAAAGCCACCTGTTTAAGGTGGAAGTGTTTGTCCGGCGTAAAGTTGTCCATGAACAATGTGGCCAAATTGTCAAGACTTGGTGAACCACTTCGGCAAGTGTCCTTGATTCTTGCGCCACAGGTAAGCAGCTCAGCTTTCCGCACTTGTGAGTACTGAGTTTGGTAGATGCGGTGCTTGCTGTGCGCAAAGCAAAAGGGACACAGCGGAGCATCTTTTTACATCTGCTACCGTCACACTTGCCCCCTTTGATCTCTTGCTGCTGCATATCAGAAGCATCACTTGGCGGTGAAATCGTCTTTAGAAGCAATTCTTTGGCGAAGTTGGAATGAAGACGTTGGGCGGTGTCCGTTTTGTGCCCACGCTGTACTGATTACCCGTTGGGTTAGTGCGTTCCGCCTCCTGAGGGCCCAGCGGAGTGTCAAAAGAAGGCGAAGAAGATGAGAATGGGTGTGAAGGGAGGCAGTGCGTTTGTTTGCAAACCCATTCGGATACTGGAAACTAGAATGCAAGGAATGATAGGAGCGAGGCTACGAAGGTAGGCAAGCATAACGAAAAGTTTAGAAGGTGGAGGTGAAAGGCAGTTGGCGAAGACTGACGACAGGACTGTGGGGGACTTTATGGGCTGCTTGGAGCCTGATTTTTTGCTAGTCAAGGAAGTCGAGCCGTAGCATTGACAAGGAGTGAACTGAAGCTGACCGAATCGCGGCTGCAGGGTACGCACCTATTGTGATGTTGTGGATAAATTTGTCGAGCTGCCCACGACAAAGTCACTCGAACACAGTATCCACCGCCTTTTCATGCATTGCTTAAAACGTCCATCCTTGTTTGTGTTATGAGCAGCCTCGTCCATCGCGGGTGCAAATTCCCACTGGCAGGAGACATGTAAAAGCAGGACTGCTTTCTTCTTTTCGACATGCTTGTCCTTGTATTGGTAGACGTGACAACTTGGATTTTTGAGATATCGCCTGAACCTGAACCTGAACCTCAAATGGAATTCCATGGCCAAAGCGCACTCAGCTCAGTGTCCAAAAGAAGTAGCCTCATGCCTATGTTGGCTGTGTGCTGGAGAGTGAGCAAGCATTGCCAGCTTGCAAAGTCGCCACCCATGAAAAGTCACTTCCATGCACCCGAGGGTACTAGAATGCATTTGAAACTTGGGACACTTGCGGTGGAGCTAAGACTAAGTCGAGATAGTCCAAGTTGCGATGATTTAACTGGTAAGCTCAGAAGCCATGTCTGTAGAGGGCCCTTTGCACGAAGATGCATTGGGTGGAGAGTTGCAAATTTCGCTGCTTGCCGCTCCATCCTTCACTTGCATTGTTGAAAAACTGGATGCGGCTCGACTTGGACACTGTTTTGGGTAATGCTGGCATTAGTAAAATCATGGCTTCAAAAGTTGCAGCCGTGGTTCACGGATCCGACCACATCTTTCCTTCGTGCTGGCAGATAAACCGGCGGTGGCCACGGAGACTGTACCGGTGCAGGCCTCATTGCATTACATGCAGTCCGCCACTTGATTTCTAAGCAACCCTTAGGACATTAGAGGAAAACATCGCCATTGATGCGTAAATGCGCATAAGACGCACCGACTTACAAGGAGAACTGGGTTAAACAATGCAGCTTGTGGTCTTGAGGATGTAATGGAGAAGTAGAGAACGTGCGGTAAATTTACACCTCGTGCCTCTACTACACGGTGCGTGCACGAGTTTTCGTTACATGTAAAGTTTGAAGCAGAGCCAAGGTTTTGCCCTGAATTGTCATCACATAAGGTCAGAAAGCCGGTTAAAATGACATGAAGCAGATGTCTGCATCCCTTCCATGCACATTAGCATTCAATTGGTGCAATTGACTGCAAATCACGGAGCCGGATGAAGTTGATTTGCTAGCAAGAGGGTCATCCGTTGGCGGACTCCACTTCATGCACACTCATTCCCACTTAAGGCGGAACGGGATGAGGGCATGTAATGGGGAGCTGTGAAGGCGAACTACGAGTCCTTTACACTCGTCAGCCCTCTGGCACAGTTAAACTCTTGATGGAAACTGTTGAGCCAACTACACCGTTGTCAACCTCTACAGCCACCAATGGATTTTCGTCAGCACCTGGTGCGATCATGTACTTGTAACAGATTCTAAGAGGGTAAGTAAAGTGTCAATTTCAGCACCAAGTCAGGGACACTGTTTCACATTATCAACTAAATCAGCTGTTTTGAAAGTAATGAGGAGGTCCGTTTTGAAGTAGGTTCGAGTGGGCGTTAGTAGACACGGCAATAAGTGTAATTGCTTTCTGAATGCATCTCCACTAGGTCAACGCTTCGTCTCGGAGCCTTGAACGTTTGAAGCAAGGTACATGAGACAGGTAGAATGCAATTGAAGAATTGCAGCTAATCAGTTTCTGATCTAGTGTGCTCTCACAGAAAAAAGGGCACAAATCCGGTTAGTTGGTGAAACGTTTAAATCGTTGCGCCGTTTGGGTGCTTTCCATTGAACGCGAGAAAGTGGCGTGCAGGGCAAGTAAAGACAGAGGAGATGGAAAGGTAGACGAGCTGACATTCGGTAGTTATTGAGGCAATCGATGGGGTGCCTAATGATGCAGACCTTGACGTGAGGCATCCAGGTGCTTTGTTTGCTTTGTTTGCAGAATGCCCAATGTCCACAGCAGGTGACCTTTAATGTTGCAGTCTTGGCTCTGTTAAGCATTGTGCTTGTATGGATTGCCATCTCTGGGGCAAACTACAGTGCAGTATTAATGATCATGATGCATCGCATACATTCCGATGCAATTTAAAGAGACTGTCGAGTGAGAGCCGTGATGGTGTTGGCATGAACACAGTATGATGAAGAGCGCAGGAATGCAGTTCTAGGTCATCACTAAAGCATCTGACTTACAGTTCCCGGCTGGTAGCAGAGACACTAGGGCGAGAGATTTTAAAATAGCCAAACGGATGTAGGAGCCGAGATGACCTAGGCAAATAGTCAGACACCTCGAACAAAAGTGGTACCAAATTTTAACCAAACGCGTACCACTTAAGGCATTATCGCAAAGTTTACTGTTGCAATAATCGCGTTGCTCCAAAACTTTTCAATTGGGGTGGTGGCGGAAAGAGTGGAATTTGCTAATCTGGTTAATGCAGCACTGCTGCACTCCCATCCACCTTGCTAAACATTTTGCCTGCACTACAGCCTACTATCAAATTGTGAGTAGAGTCATTGCGTGTGCAGTCAGCTTTTGCGTCTGACGCGACTGCAGCGATCAGTGCAAATGCCGATGATAAAGTGCTTGAAAATGTATTATTGCCTGTTGAACCACCTATAATCAAATATTTTGCAAAGCTTTTCCTTTTGCTTCATTAATTGCGAGAGGAATTCGGTTATTTGAGCCTGGTGCCTGCCTATGCGAAGGCGGTAGGCTGACAACCGGCACACTTCATTGCTATGGCGAGAACCTCTTCCGATGATAGACCTTCCTGTGCATAAGCACACCAAAGGCAGTTAGTCTGTACCTTCGAATCGTCCAACCCGTGCCACTCTTATGCTGGGCAATGCAGTGTGCTTGTGCAACTGTGTGACAGGTTTCCTTTCCTTTTCTGATAAAGTGGCGGCTTTGTCACACGATGTTATTGTTCACGAGGCTACTTTACCTGACTGAGCACCATTCTAAGCACTTGGATGTAAGTGATTGCTGGCAAAACTAAACGAAATTGGCTTCTTTGTATAGTGCATTCGCACCATAGCTGTTGCGCTTCATAGTGATTCTAAAATTGATCCAGAGTCTCCTTAGTAGTGAAATGCGACTTCACCTCATCGCACACAGCTTTCGCCTCAATGCTGCAGTGACCCATTTTATAGCACCTCACGTGAAGCCAATGCTAACTTCTAGCATAGGTGATCTCCAAGTGTTCCGGTGTAGGGTGGTAGGGAGAGTAAGGAATGTGATCGCCATCTACAAATCCGTTTAGTATTTGCCCAACATCAAAATTATGACGGCATGGCAAATATAGGCAGTTTAAACACACCATTGTCAAGCGTCATGTACCATGTGAGGCAATATTATAAGGAATCGCATTTAAATAGCGCAAGGACAGTCAGCAGTCGTCGAAACTGACATCACTGGATGAAACTGCTTCGCAATTGGAGCCATACTTTTAATTCGTTGGTGACTTCAACTAAGGCGTGCAAAAACGAGACCATTAGGGAGCCACAACCTAGCGGCTGGCATGACGAGGCGACGCATGACCTAGACAGAGAGGCCGTTTCTAATGTTGCGAAATGTGTTGCTGCATTTCGATGCAATTCGCTGAATGTCTAGAGGCATTGGAGAGGCAATCATACAGGCCTGAGTCAAGGGTGCGTGATGATGAGTTTGTCTGTGCTAAAAGATATGTGGTAGTGCTTCTCCCTTCCGACATGCCTGATTCGGAAATCGGGAGATGAGCCAAATTGTTGGCAAGGACGATTGCTCTTCTTGTAATGATGCGGCCTAGTAAGGACGGAGGCCATACTCCTGTCGATACGAGGCTTTGTTCTTTCAGCACGAACAAGGCGCCACTTTCATAGTCGGCCTTGCCACTAGTAGACGTTTTCTTGCGACAAATTAGGTCTTTGCGAGTTCACACTATGCCAGCACTATTGTGGTGCCTTGTGCGAGTCCCATTCATTCAACCGAACCCAGTCATTTCATCGGCCAGTTTGCAGTACAAGTTTTGCCACCTGTTCGCTGTCTGACGACATGAGTTGGAGCTGCACCTATAATGCTGCTACTTGTGCCCGGCATTGCAAACACCCATCCTTTACTCATCCTGATCGCAGTTTGCATTGGGTAGACAGGGCTTACACTGTTTGATTGGCAATGCACGTGATACAATGTGCTAATGCAGCGAGGCATTTTAGCTGACGGTGAATATGCGGAGCTGTGAAGCAGGAGGAGTTGAGTTCCTTGCTCCACACTCGCCACCCAACACCAGTGGATTTGCCGGTCTTCAGAAGCATGTTCTCTTAAATAGGAATGCCACGGAAATGGCTATGGCTACAGCCGCACAACGCTTGTTGTGCACCACATGCACGCACTATGCTAAGCGACTCACTCTAGTTGGCAACCGTTGAAGCGCGTGGAGAAGCACTTGGGGCAGAAACAGTTGCCTTAGACATCGATCCATCCTGCCACGTGCTCCACCTGCATTAGTGCACCGTGACGCGGGTACTTGTCAGGGTCATAGGCAACGGCATTACCTCCCGCAGTTAATCAAGTTCATGACAATGGGTTAATGAAACATTGGAAGCATTGTAGTCTCATGAACAAAGCACCTGAGTGTTTACACCTTTCCGTGCTGAAAGGCGTGTTTCTGAACGCATCTCGCCTAACATTGAACCAAATAGATGACAAGTGCGTGGTAGTAACAAAGGGCATGGACATCCATTTAAACCAGCAGCTGAGATCGTGGCTACGTCTGACTTCTCTACCCCATCAATGAGGCCACCATGGAACGAAACTGGAGGCTGCATGCATTTGCTCTACTGATTCCAATAATATGAAGACCAAGTGGAAATAGGCGCAAGCCGCACTGGTTAGCAAATGCCTGTTTAGCACTTCATGTTCAAAGAAGCGATCCATTTAATGCAAGCAATGCGTGTTAAGAATGTGCACATGAGAAATCAGGCACAGTGCCATTGGCTGGTTAATCTTGCTGCTCGTCTCTGCAGGCAAATGAACTTATGCCTTATTGCGTCGGCTTCTACCACAGTAACAATGCCAGCAAAGTGGCAAGGGAACCCCTAACACTGCACCTCGACGATGATCTGGAGAGAGCTGTTGCCTCCTACCAGCGTTCAACGTCTGCGAGTCTTCATTCGCCTCCATTTCAGCAAGCAAAAATGAGAGCCACGGTAGAAGGGCTATGGATAAATGCCACCCCTTTCAACCCCTCCGCTTGATGCCACACGAACCCTAAGGGTATCCAACACTACCTTAGTGGATCTGGATGGTTCTCATTGTGGCATTGATAACGAGGGTGCAAGGACAGAGTGGCACAGTCACCACAGACGTACCATCGAGTCAAGCGACTCACTGGACCAACAAGGAAGCGTTGGTTGTGCAGCTGATAATGCCATTGATCTTCTTTTTACTAACTATCCTAAAGACTATCTGCTCCACCGAAGCAGCTGACCCGCAACTCTTCAAATGTCCATGGACTCAACCCTGCCTGTGGTGACTAAATGATGCCGTGAATGCATTCTCTATGGCACTGTCACACAGGGAACCAAATTTGCTTGCCTCGTTTTAAAATACATAAAAGTGGTGCATTAGAAGACGCCTAGAGTAAGAGAGGCTGACATTTGCCCAAGTGTTTCGGGCATCTTATGCATTTTGGCAAGAGTGAAGGTGGTAAACGAAGGCACATGGTACACGAGGATCGGCACGAAGTAATGGCTCCATCCAGCTCGTCACGAACGGCTAGATTCCTTAGGGACACGCCGGTGTTTTAACCCTCCTACTGTCCCGCAAATACGTCTGCCCATTCAAATCACTTATTTATCCACTTCCTCCATTTACCCATTATGTTGTTCTACTGCCTCACACTGCACGCGATGGCATCAACTCGCAAGCTGCAATCGTTACACTGCCATGTGAAATGCAACAGCGTCTCCGATGCCACTCGGCGAAGGCTTTACCCACCAATAGGCACAGGCAAGCATATCGCCGATTGTTGGCGCTTCAGTGACTGCGGGTAAAATGATTGCGCAGGGACTGTGTGTTATTCACAAAGTGCCTTCCTCACTTCATCTAAATGCCTAGCATTGAAGCAACTTAGAAGGGAGTGGGAAGTAGGGCAAGTGGAAGTTGATCAGCTGAATGGCATGAAAAGCCGTAGAAAGTTTAAAGAACGGCAAGCCTACCTCGTGCGTGTGCATTTCCACGAAGCGTGGGGGACTTGTAGACACGAAATGTCAGTGGTGGTAAGCTAACGCCCGCTCCTGCGCTAAGTCGCATTGCTACTACTATCATTTCTTCTTCGGACTAAGGGATGGATGTGACTGTGGCGGTTCGTTGGATGCAGATATAAGGGCTGCTCTTTTCCACCCTAGCTCGATCTTTGAATGCAGTGTCATGGTAAATAAGCTGTTTCGGCTTGCATCAGGTCAAAGGCCACGGCTTCTGGGTCCGCTTCCTTGGCAACTCTAGCAACATTTGGTTCTCTTAGCTACCGCAGCAGCACGTCAAATGATGCAATGACCGTCGTGGGTGTAGTGGTCGTGCAAGAATGGACATTTATCTAGAATTTGGTGCTAAACACGCCAGACCCAAGCGCAACGAAATAAGGAAAGGAAGGCCTTGCCAAGATACGCGAGGATATGTTGGACAAAGGTAAAGTCTTTGCAATGAATTGACACCGCATCCTTACATATGGCGCATCACTGAGTTGTAAAACTGCGCCACTTCGATACCATCACCACACACAGGCGCGTACTTTCATCTTAGTTTTGAACATGAAATTGCTTCTTTTCCGCGTCTTCTCACCCACATCTTCATTACTTCGACGCTCGATTCCTCTCCCGATATTCATTCACAACCATACCCTTCCCTTCACTTGCGTTACCAGGTTTGGTCTTGTCTTCTCTCCCAACAATGCACACGAATCCTGTAAGTTATTTTCTTCACTGTGCCTTAAGGGACACATTGTACCTTTGCGGCTATTTGAAACGCAAATTCACCCATTGGAAAAGCATGTTCTCACCACACCGCCATCTGATGCTCGGGGAAGGCTCTTTAACACATGTCAAATCACGCGAAATTGACATAGCCATCTCCTTTGACTCACATTCCCTTCTGTAGCGATCGTCTGTTACCCTAGGATTCTGCTAGAATGCACTGGTGAACACAAGTGGGTGGAATGGGTTTGAGTGGCGTGTTGGGTATGCCCTCAAGATGCTAACATGTGAACTCATTGCACACACGCACGTACAGGCTTACACAGCAGACGCTAGCGCACTGCATGATGTAATAAAGCAGTCAATGTTGTCGGGACACTTCGTACTCCCTCCATTTGGTATTGTTGACATTCCACTCACAAGTGTCCATTAACCGAACCTTTGGTTAATTCTATTCCATCCCCTGACCCCTTCCATCTTCAGCAGCCCGATGCTCTCTCCAGACCCTCAACAGGTGTCTTCAAGTTAGTCATCCAGCAGACATGTTTCATCTAGTCAGTTTACAAGACGCTGCTTGCACTTGACCTGCTTCGAGTTGCTCTTCGCTAAGATGAAGGTAATGACCACAAGGAGTGCAGCACGCCGTATTGGTTGGTAGGTGACTTGACGCCTCACCTCTTGGTCGGAATCAAAGCCATTCCCACATGCAGCAAACTAATTTATGAAGGGCGTTAGCAAAATGGAAAAGGCCCTAAAAGTCACACATGTCATGCGAGAACAGAGTTGGGAATCATTCAACGGTAGGGTAAATGTGCATGCTAGTGAAGAGTGCCAGATGACGAGTGAAACTGTGCTTGTGCGGCGAAGAGAGGTGTGCGAGACGTTTCTGACTCCTTGGCTCATGGCAGCTGACCCCCGATGTTGTCAGCCTCTCGTCAGCGACAGGAGCAAGACTGATCCCAGTATGACTGAAATGCAATAGCCGGCGCGTCAATACAGAAGATTCACAGAAAAAACCATTGAATCACAATCGCACGATGTATAGTGCCTCAGGTTGAATAGGGCGTGGTGTGTGTATGTGGTGCGTAGCGACCATCGTAGGACTGCAGGCATGGCGGAAAGACGCAATTAAACAAAGGCAACAAATGTAGAAGGGCAGCCATAAAAGCGGTAAATTGAGGGGGAGGATATTGAGCGGACCAATTCGCATCTTACCGTCAGTGGCGTAGGCTGGCGCGGGACCTGTGTGATGGAAGAATGTGACAATGAGGCAGTCAACAGCAAGGTGGGTGACCGAATCGCCTGACACAATGCTGAACGAACAGCCCTTTCGCCACTGTGCTAATCTGCCTTCTGCTAACGTTACAGATTATGCGCATAAAGTGGATGATTGTTGGTGCTAATGTCACATCGGACACGTTGTTGCATGCGTTTCGCACTTCGCCTTTAGCGGTCAGAGCCCCTAGTCTTATGTTGGCATCAAACTCATACTGTGCAGCGTCACTTACCCGACGATGGAGGAGCTGTCAATGGAACACAGAAGACACCAGGTTAATATGATGTGCTAACCACACATCTGTGCACAGCGGTGCTTTCATGCCACTTTATAGCTGCCATGCCAAACTACTAAAATGCCTCTTTCGAGCCGCCGCTCTCACGCTGCTGACAAATGCGGCTGAAGTGGTGCCAGTGGTCATGCACCGACCGCCAGTTACCAAAAGGGGTTAGACGCACTACAACTGTTATGCAAGAAGAGCATTTGGCTTCCCTTATTTGCAGGCAATGCGTGCAAGCAGTGTCAAGTAAGGACAACATACTTTTCGCTTCCCAGTATTCTGAAAGGCGCATAAAGTAGATGTAGAAGGGCAGCCATAAAAGCGGTAAATTGAGGAGGAGGATATAAGCGGACCAATTCGCATCTTACCGTCAGTGGCGTAGGCTGGCGCGGGACCTGTGTGATGGAAGAATGTGACAATGAGGCAGTCAACAGCAAGGTGGGTGACCGAATCGCCTGACACAATGCTGAACGAACAGCCCTTTCGCCACTGTGCTAATCTGCCTTCTGCTAACGTTACAGATTATGCGCATAAAGTGGATGATTGTTGGTGCTAATGTCACATCGGACACGTTGTTGCATGCGTTTCGCACTTCGCCTTTGCGGTCAGAGCCCCTAGTCTTATGTTGGCATCAAACTCATACTGTGCAGCGTCACTTACCCGACGATGGAGGAGCTGTCAATGGAACACAGAAGACACCAGGTTAATATGATGTGCTAACTACACATCTGTGCACAGCGGTGCTTTCATGCCACTTTATAGCTGCCATGCCAAACTACTAAAATGCCTCTTTCGAGCCGCCGCTCTCACGCTGCTGACAAATGCGGCTGAAGTGGTGCCAGTGGTCATGCACCGACCGCCAGTTACCAAAAGGGGTTAGACGCACTACAACGTTATGCAAGAAGAGCATTTGGCTTCCCTTATTTGCAGGCAATGCGTGCAAGCAGTGTCAAGTAAGGACAACATACTTTTCGCTTCCCAGTATTCTGAAAGGCAAAACCAACAAATGCGGAGCAGTCAGTTTGCCGAAAATTCCATTCAAGACACATTAGGGGCTTCGTCGACAGGTTAGCGTGTGGAAGACGACGTGCCAAACGGTAACTCACGATTGCATTCTGCCACCTCCGGTGATGTTCCTGAAACCAAAAGCACAGCCAGACTTTCCACTCATGCCATTTAATGTTCGTACACTGAAAACGACCGAACAATTCTGCTGGCCTTCATTGCAAGTAGTTTAGAGGAGAGGGCCAAAGTAATGTGCACCAACGCTGTGCTCACAGTCGTAACAACTAGCTTTTGCTGCTTACCACTTTGTGTAGAATCCACGGTCACCACTAATAATGAATCCCTAGATATCCATGTAAGGCTGTATTTGGGAGAGGGAAATACAGGAAGTGTCGCACGGAAGATTCGCAGGTCCGCGGTTTGGTTTTTCACCAGTTTGGCTGCGTAGAGAAAGTGAGACGTTAGCTGAGCAAGTGGACGTCGAATTGCAGTAGATGAAAGCGTGGCTGGGAAAAGGATGGCGTGGATTGGTTGCAGCATGTGTCGAGGTTGAATCCGACCTATCCTTTTAATGGCCTTCTGACTTGGCCAAGACGATTCGCTACCTACCACGGACATGCACAAAAGGCTTACACATTCGGTAAGTTAAAACTTACTACAAATGTCTAGTTTACTTTAACGACGTCAACGCCTTTCCAGGAGCAGAGTCTTTTTTCATTGTATCGGAAGTAGGTCTGAATAGAATGAAGACAGCATTTGATTGTGCTTGCCCTATTTCACGGTGATGGATGAAATAACAAAAGTAATTATGCCGATCAGGACAGCAGAAGTGATAAAAGAGGCTAAACCACCATTTCTTGGCTATCTGCGCCTCCAACAGCAAAATCGACTTGATGTGTTTGTTGGCCCCCGACGAACCGCGAGAACGGAAACGACATGCGGAGGTCAACTTCATCTGTCATCGAAAACACGACGCGCCATTAGGGCATCAAAAGTTGTTGCAAGTCATTGAAAGTAAGCCGCATGGATACCTTTGGCAGGTGCCGAGAAATTGCAATATGGCACAAAGAATGTGGAGTAATCTAACAGCGAGTCCTTCAGGTCCGTGGAAATTAGAAGGGCTTTCTGCAAAGTTACGTCCTTTACAGTGATGATGGCCGAACCTGACATCGGGAAAACAGGGCAGCATGAAATGTGGGATTCAGTAGATGATTTGCCTTCCAGGAGGCACACACTCATAATTTCCTGTGTCACTTTCGATGCTCTAGGCACTCATAATAAGCCGTTGCCATTTGGTCACACCAAATGGTCGTATTTTGAGGCCTCAGTCCATCGTCTCCTTGATTAGGTAAATCGACATCGCTGCAAATCACTCAGACTATCCTTACGGCGAAACTAGTGTGACTGGTGGAGAGGAATAGGCATCGCTGGGGCCTGAACACTATGCCTAGCAATGCGCTTCAGATAATGAACCCGCTTCCGCGGTGGATGCTAAGGAGACGAGTCCCACTTCTGAATTAAGAATGTGCATTTGGCTGGATGGAGAAAGCATCAGATGTGAACAAGCAAATGGAATCAGACCTACCATTTCTCTTGTAGCAGGGTGTCCCCCAAAATGTGCCATTGAGCGTACAATTGTCACCTTCAAAATGCATTTCGTCAACTCGTCCATTCCTCACTACATATGCTCTCTAAACACAACGAACGCGTAAGTCCCTATTTTCTGCATCATCCTTTCCTCTGTTAACTTAACACGAAATTATATAGTAGGCAAATACGAATCGGTTATAATATTTTTGTTCAACCTTGAATGGCCATAGCACTCACATAGATATAAGTGGACAGAAATTCCATTGGCTTCGACGGACCCGTTGGTGTGCCAACGACTCGGGAACCCCACAGTTGTAGGCTGTGTTCACCTTCAATGTAAAGTTCTTTGTTAATCCCATCTTATTGGCTAGATTATGAATTGGTGAAGGGAATGCGACTGCAAGGAAAACTCACGGAGAAGATGGGATCGTTAATGGGAATGCTCACCTGTGCAGAACACCACACATAGCAGAACCGCTATGAACTTCAGCATCGCCTCTCCCTCTGCCTGGAGATGTATCGACTGCCCATTTATACGAGGACTTCACTCATCTCTCTTGCTTCATTTGAGTTCATCGCACGCTCCATCTGCCATAAATGTGGTGATGCTTTCTTCTACACAGAGGTCAGAAGGGTGCGCCCCCACTGCTTCACGGCAAACACAGCATAGCAGAACGTTGGGTGGAGCATTTAATTGCACTTATGAAGGTGGAGCACGTGGCAGGATGGATCGATGTCTAAGGCAACTGTTTCTGCCCCAAGTGCTTCTCTACGCGCTTCAACGGTTGCCAACTAGAGTGAGTCGCTTAGCATAGTACGTGCATGTGGTCACAACGAGCGTTGTGCGGCTGCAGCCATAGCCATTTCCATGGCATTTCTATTTAAGAGAGCATGCTTCTGAAGACGGGCAAATCCATTGGTGTTGGGTGGCGAATGTGGAGTAAGGAACTCAACTCCTCCTGCTTCACAGCTCCGCACATTCACCGTCAGCTAAAATGCCTCGCTGCATTAGCACATTGTATCACGTGCATTGCCAATCAAACAGTGTAAGCCCTGTCTACCCAATGCAAACTGCGATCAAGCTGAGTAAAGGATGGGCACTAGTAGCACCATTATAGGTGCAGCTCCAGCTCATGTCGTCAGACAGCGAACGGTGGCAACACTTGTACTGCAAACTAGCCGATGAAATGACTGGGTTCGGTTGAATGAATGGGACTCGCACAAGGCACCACACTAGTGCTGGCCTAGTGTGCACTCGTAAGGATCCGATTTGTCGCAAGAAAACGACTACTAGTGGCAAGGCCGACTATGAAAGTGGCACTTTGTTCGTGCTGAAAGAACAAAGCCTCGTATCGACAGGAGTATGGCCTCCGTCCTTACTAGGCCGCATCATTACCGGAAGAGCAATCATCCTTGCCAACAATTTGGCTCATCTCCCGATTTCCGAATCAGGCATGTCGGAAGGGAGAAGCACTACCACATATCTTTTAGCACAGACAAACTCATCATCACGCACCCTTGACTCAGGCCTGTATGATTGCCTCTCCGATGCCACCAGACATTCAGCGAATTGCAGCAAATGCAGCAACACATTTTGCAACATTAGAAACGGCCTCTCTGTCTAGGTCATGCGTCGCCTCGTCATGCCAGCCGCTAGGTTGTGGCTCCCTAATGGTCTCGTTTTTGCACGCCTTAGTTGAAGTCACCAACGAATTAAAAATATGGCTCCAATTACGAAGCAGTTTCATCCAGTGATGTCAGTTTCGACGACTGCTGACTGTCCTTGCGCTATTTAAATGCGATTCCTTATAATATTGCCTCACATGGTACATGACGCTTGACAATGGTGTGTTTAAACTGCCTATATTTGCCATGCCGTCATAATTTTGATGGTGGGCAAATACTAACGGATTTGCAGATTGCCACCTCATTCCTTACACTTCCTTCCACGCTACACCGGCATACTTGGAGATCACCTATGCTAGAAGTTAGCATTGGCTTCACGTGAGGTGCTATAAAATGGGTCACTGCAGCATTGAGGCGAAAGCTGTGTGCGATGAGGTGAAGTCGCATTTCACTACTAAGGAGACTGTGGATCAATTTTAGAATCACTATGAAGCGCAACAGCTATGGTGCGAATGTACTATGCAAACAAGCCAATTTCGTCCAGTTTTTTCATCCATCTCCTAAATCCAGAAGCTTAGAATGGTGCTCAGCCAGGTAAAGTAGCCTCGTGAACAATAACATCGTGTGACAAAGCCTCCACTTTATCAGAAAAGGAAAGGAAACCTGTCACACAGTTGCACAAGCACACTGCATTGCCCAGCATAAGAGTGGCACGGGTTGGACGATTCGAAGGTACAGACTAACTGCCTTTGGTGTGCTTATGCACAGGAAGGTCTATCATCGGAAGAGGTTCTCGCCATAGCAATGAAGTGTGCCGGTTGTCAGCCTACCGCCTTCGCATAGGCAGGCACCAGGCTCAAATAACCGAATTCCTCTCGCAATTAATGAAGCAAAAGGAAAAGCTTTGCAAAATATTTGATTATAGGTGGTTCAACAGGCAATAATACATTTTCAAGCACTTTATCATCGGCATTTGCACTGATCGCTGCAGTCGCGTCAGACGCAAAAGCTGACTGCACACGCAATGACTCTACTCACAATTTGATAGTAGGCTGTAGTGCAGGCAAAATGTTTAGCAAGGTGGATGGGAGTGCAGCAGTGCTGCATTAACCAGATTAGCAAATTCCACTCTTTCCGCCACCACCCCAATTGAAAAGTTTTGGAGCAACGCGATTATTGCAACAGTAAACTTTGCGATAATGCCTTAAGTGGTACGCGTTTGGTTAAAATTTGGTACCACTTTTGTTCGAGGTGTCTGACTATTTGCCTAGGTCATCTCGGCTCCTACATCCGTTTGGCTATTTTAAAATCTCTCGCCCTAGTGTCTCTGCTACCAGCCGGGAACTGTAAGTCAGATGCTTTAGTGATGACCTAGAACTGCATTCCTGCGCTCTTCATCATACTGTGTTCATGCCAACACCATCACGGCTCTCACTCGACAGTCTCTTTAAATTGCATCGGAATGTATGCGATGCATCATGATCATTAATACTGCACTGTAGTTTGCCCCAGAGATGGCAATCCATACAAGCACAATGCTTAACAGAGCCAAGACTGCAACATTAAAGGTCACCTGCTGTGGACATTGGGCATTCTGCAAACAAAGCAAACAAAGCACCTGGATGCCTCACGTCAAGGTCTGCATCATTAGGCACCCCATCGATTGCCTCAATAACTACCGAATGTCAGCTCGTCTACCTTTCCATCTCCTCTGTCTTTACTTGCCCTGCACGCCACTTTCTCGCGTTCAATGGAAAGCACCCAAACGGCGCAACGATTTAAACGTTTCACCAACTAACCGGATTTGTGCCCTTTTTTCTGTGAGAGCACACTAGATCAGAAACTGATTAGCTGCAATTCTTCAATTGCATTCTACCTGTCTCATGTACCTTGCTTCAAACGTTCAAGGCTCCGAGACGAAGCGTTGACCTAGTGGAGATGCATTCAGAAAGCAATTACACTTATTGCCGTGTCTACTAACGCCCACTCGAACCTACTTCAAAACGGACCTCCTCATTACTTTCAAAACAGCTGATTTAGTTGATAATGTGAAACAGTGTCCCTGACTTGGTGCTGAAATTGACACTTTACTTACCCTCTTAGAATCTGTTACAAGTACATGATCGCACCAGGTGCTGACGAAAATCCATTGGTGGCTGTAGAGGTTGACAACGGTGTAGTTGGCTCAACAGTTTCCATCAAGAGTTTAACTGTGCCAGAGGGCTGACGAGTGTAAAGGACTCGTAGTTCGCCTTCACAGCTCCCCATTACATGCCCTCATCCCGTTCCGCCTTAAGTGGGAATGAGTGTGCATGAAGTGGAGTCCGCCAACGGATGACCCTCTTGCTAGCAAATCAACTTCATCCGGCTCCGTGATTTGCAGTCAATTGCACCAATTGAATGCTAATGTGCATGGAAGGGATGCAGACATCTGCTTCATGTCATTTTAACCGGCTTTCTGACCTTATGTGATGACAATTCAGGGCAAAACCTTGGCTCTGCTTCAAACTTTACATGTAACGAAAACTCGTGCACGCACCGTGTAGTAGAGGCACGAGGTGTAAATTTACCGCACGTTCTCTACTTCTCCATTACATCCTCAAGACCACAAGCTGCATTGTTTAACCCAGTTCTCCTTGTAAGTCGGTGCGTCTTATGCGCATTTACGCATCAATGGCGATGTTTTCCTCTAATGTCCTAAGGGTTGCTTAGAAATCAAGTGGCGGACTGCATGTAATGCAATGAGGCCTGCACCGGTACAGTCTCCGTGGCCACCGCCGGTTTATCTGCCAGCACGAAGGAAAGATGTGGTCGGATCCGTGAACCACGGCTGCAACTTTTGAAGCCATGATTTTACTAATGCCAGCATTACCCAAAACAGTGTCCAAGTCGAGCCGCATCCAGTTTTTCAACAATGCAAGTGAAGGATGGAGCGGCAAGCAGCGAAATTTGCAACTCTCCACCCAATGCATCTTCGTGCAAAGGGCCCTCTACAGACATGGCTTCTGAGCTTACCAGTTAAATCATCGCAACTTGGACTATCTCGACTTAGTCTTAGCTCCACCGCAAGTGTCCCAAGTTTCAAATGCATTCTAGTACCCTCGGGTGCATGGAAGTGACTTTTCATGGGTGGCGACTTTGCAAGCTGGCAATGCTTGCTCACTCTCCAGCACACAGCCAACATAGGCATGAGGCTACTTCTTTTGGACACTGAGTTGAGTGCGCTTTGGCCATGGAATTCCATTTGAGGTTCAGGTTCAGGTTCAGGCGATATCTCAAAAATCCAAGTTGTCACGTCTACCAATACAAGGACAAGCATGTCGAAAAGAAGAAAGCAGTCCTGCTTTTACATGTCTCCTGCCAGTGGGAATTTGCACCCGCGATGGACGAGGCTGCTCATAACACAAACAAGGATGGACGTTTTAAGCAATGCATGAAAAGGCGGTGGATACTGTGTTCGAGTGACTTTGTCGTGGGCAGCTCGACAAATTTATCCACAACATCACAATAGGTGCGTACCCTGCAGCCGCGATTCGGTCAGCTTCAGTTCACTCCTTGTCAATGCTACGGCTCGACTTCCTTGACTAGCAAAAAATCAGGCTCCAAGCAGCCCATAAAGTCCCCCACAGTCCTGTCGTCAGTCTTCGCCAACTGCCTTTCACCTCCACCTTCTAAACTTTTCGTTATGCTTGCCTACCTTCGTAGCCTCGCTCCTATCATTCCTTGCATTCTAGTTTCCAGTATCCGAATGGGTTTGCAAACAAACGCACTGCCTCCCTTCACACCCATTCTCATCTTCTTCGCCTTCTTTTGACACTCCGCTGGGCCCTCAGGAGGCGGAACGCACTAACCCAACGGGTAATCAGTACAGCGTGGGCACAAAACGGACACCGCCCAACGTCTTCATTCCAACTTCGCCAAAGAATTGCTTCTAAAGACGATTTCACCGCCAAGTGATGCTTCTGATATGCAGCAGCAAGAGATCAAAGGGGGCAAGTGTGACGGTAGCAGATGTAAAAAGATGCTCCGCTGTGTCCCTTTTGCTTTGCGCACAGCAAGCACCGCATCTACCAAACTCAGTACTCACAAGTGCGGAAAGCTGAGCTGCTTACCTGTGGCGCAAGAATCAAGGACACTTGCCGAAGTGGTTCACCAAGTCTTGACAATTTGGCCACATTGTTCATGGACAACTTTACGCCGGACAAACACTTCCACCTTAAACAGGTGGCTTTGCCTGGAATGCCTCGATGCTATTTGGGAGAATGACGAATTCTCCCAAATAGTGGAGTTGGAGATCGGTCGTCTGCACTTCTGGAGACAGTGGCTATCTTTCTCCTGCTCCTCCGTAACTGCGTTGCAGTGAACAGCTACATTTTGCACGGTTCCGCTTAGTTGAATAGCCGGTGCTGTCACTTTAGTCTTCCACTCGCACACAGAAATGATTGCCTGCTATCTCAGTGTTGCATTTAACTGTTTTTACGCTTCCTGACAGATCGCCAGAGTGCACTTTCCCCGATTTACGAGACTGAACCATCTTGTTTGATTGCATAGCCTATGACTTGCATAAGTGACATTCACGCATCGAATTCCTTCATTTCAGGCTGTGAAGATGAACACCTCAGCGAGTAGACGACACCCTGAAGTCATCACGTCAAATTTAAAGATTTCACCGACGACCTAAATGTCGCAGCGAACGTCTCTGATGATCCACACCTAGCGATATGCTTCATTTTGCCTTAGCAAATAGCGATATCACCAAGGATGTGGCCAATCTCCCACTTTTGGGTACTTGCGACTGATGGAAATGGTACCTTGACACTTTGCATGTACGTTCAATGAATGTTAGCAGGCGAGCTGGGGAGAATTAATGGCGGCAGCACAACACGAATAAGATTATGCGCATTCCACAACTTCATAGTTGGACATACTTCCACGCAGTTAATTTTGGTGTGAATGGCTCGCAGTATCATCAGACAGCATCACAGGCTTAGCACGATCTCATAAATAGCGAGCGGTGAGAGTAAATAAAATGCGCGATCACAACGTGCGTTACTGATGGTACCATCACAATTGAAATGGCGTTGGAGGCACGTCGGCCAAAAGGCAGTGACAGGGTGATTGAACTGCAGAGGAGGTGAGGAAAGACAGGCTGATTGGCTGCAAGAAAATGGAGTAGAGGATTTAAATGGAAAAAAGGAGAATGGTCAAGTGAATGCTGTCGTGGCGAGAAGGGGAAGTGGTGGGAAAACCATCCACGATCGGCACTGCTGGCCATTGAATTGACGCCTCATTCGTGCAGTATGCGCAGCAGTGGGAATAACAGGACCTAACTGAATGGCTTTAGCTTCCATTCACGCCAAACTGCATCCTGACTGAGGTGACACCCATCTTCGTTGACGGTCTGGCGCCAAACCTGCTGCCCAAGCAAAGCAGCTTAAGGCGGAGAGCAACTGACGCACTGACATTAGCGCGCCAAATTCACCACCTCAACTTGTCCAATTGGTCTACAATTGTTTGGCTAATGCATCGTGGCAACCTGCAAATAGCCTCAGAACGATGACTGAGTTGCGTCAACACTTAGCAGTCCCACACCCACCTCTAATCTTCGTTGTTAATGTTTCTTTTTTCCGACCACGAAAGCATAACGCGGTGTGCATTTCATTGGAGCTCACAAGGGGGAAGGAACGCTCTTGAATGAGGATGGAAAAACGCACCATTTGTGTTATTCCGGAGCCGAGAATGGACTCGATATGGCAAGCTGGAACATCGTGGGAATACAATGCAATAAAGGATCCCTACCCTCCAAAATTCCTACCATTTGTGCCAACATGACATTTCATTATCCTCACAAATTTAAACATTTTCAAATGGCATGCATTTAATTAGGACAATAAAACGGAGCGACTCATTCTTGGCTTTTGGGCAGGCAAGGCTGACAAACTACGCCATGGTCACTATACTCATGCCATCGGCTATACGTCATTGAAAGTGCCTGCGAGCAGATTTCGTCCTTCAAATTAATAGTAGGATGAAGCCAAAGAAATGCACTCGAGGCACGCATACCCTCAACCCAACTTCCGTCTTCAGTGGCCCCTAACAAGGCTCAAGACAGTCTGATTAATTGCTGAAAAGGACCATTCGCCTGAGCTTAATCAAAAACTGACTTTCTAGTTAACCTCTTAGATCCGTCGCGAATGTATCCTTGCATTGGTTGTTGACACCACTGTAGGAAGCTGAGTTGTGGTGCCCGCTTTCGCCGCTCACACTAGGCATGGAATACTTCAGTGCATCCACAAACCCATTAGCAATGCGTCGTCAAAGGCCAAGCAAAAACTTAGGCCTGAACTGCTTCTCTTCTTGGAGGTGACAAAAGGCCAACCACTGGTGCCTTTGCTTGACCGCAGGAAAGGCAGATTGATTGCAGAAAAGAACATTGGCACTATCTGGAGCTATTCTTTGCTTTCACTGAATGCGATGCTAATGGTCCATCATCATGCCCATTGTTTCAAGCATACCAGTTCGGCCAGCTTACTTAGTTAGTTGAAACGGCCTTTGTAGCACTGAGCATGAGATTCAGCTTGTTGTTTGTTATCAGCAGCGTTGCAAGATGGTGGCATCCTGCTGAATGTTGAGGGTAGAGAAGATGGGCGGTAGGAAGGCAGAGGGTGAGCAGCTCTGGTGTGCAAATGAATTGCAAGCACTGCCACGTGTTAGTACTGATATTGGGCGGATTGCTGTCTTCTTGCTTTGCCTGTGCAATCAACTGTCCCGAGCATCGACTTCGAACCAACACACCTTCCTTCGCAGTTAACAACCAAACCTTGAGGAAGAATGGCAAAATGTGAGGTGCAATGCTCACCTGAATGGTCCGACAATGTGAACTACAAGCTAAAGTATTTCAGTGAAGCTTGGTAGTTCATTTTCTGGCAGATGTCCTTAGAACTGACCACATTTCTCCGTGTCAGCTCGATACTTCACGTTCAGTTGCACGCGTTGATGAAGGAAAATGACTGACATTTCCAACTTAATTCAGCAGCGTCATTACCGCTTGTAGGAACCAATGAAGTGGACATCGGAGTGTACACACTGGGGCAGTGCCAGATGGACGGAGAGGGAAGACAGCAGCAAAAGGGACGGTCGAATTTGCAGAGATGACAGTCAGGTGTTCGCATGACTGAATTCATTGTAAGTAACCTCGTCATCACTGCAGCAACCCGCTCATCCTTCTCATGAAATCCGTTGAGGTAAACTCTATTCATGACTATGAAATGGGGCCAAGCGCCTCAGTGAGTAGTGGAAGAAGATGGGCGAATGAATGTGCGGCTGCTCTCCGGTGCGATTCGCTGAGTGCCTCAAGACATTAGGCATTCTTACACGTTTGCTGCTCTTCTAAATCAAGCGAAGCACCGCTAAAGTGTCAGCAAATGTGTTTGCAAAGCCTTAAGACGCCCAGCGATCCTCATCGGAACTTGTCAGTCCGGCAAATTGCAGTAAGGTCGGCCTCCTTGGTGGGGTTCATTATGTGGGTTCGCCTCGAGTGCATTCAGCAGAGCGCACAAGTGAAGTGGAATCATCGCTCCGGTGGCAAAGCAACTTTGTTGAGGGAATGCACCTTACCCCACATCTCACAATCTCCACTCTTCAACTCGAATCGACGTCTTTGTTGCTGCCTTACCCCTCCATTCAGTTGGTGCTGCTTTTGCGCTTACGTGTTGCTGCCATGGAATTGGCGGCGGCTTCATTGATGGATTGTCAGTGGATCGTAGAAATACGAACCGACTTGCTGAATGTTGGCGTGGACGCAATTTCATGTGCCACGTGTGTGTATGTGCTGTTGTCTGTTAAGGAACGTGAAATGTCGAGCTGTATCCCATTACACTACACATGAACGACTATGACTACATTCGACAAGTGTGCCACGCATAAGGAGGCACGAGTTGAAGGGGAGACAACGATATCCTGGCACGGGTCTATTCACTCCACATGTTCGCCTTGTCACTGGAGCGGTGCTTCTACTCCTTTTATGGGTTTCCTTGGGGTCTACCCGAGGTTAGATGTGAAAGCAGTCGAAGACGTCATGAAGAGGAATCGCGCGTCTGTGTCAACCCCGTACGGTCGTGAGAGCACTCGACGCCTTCCAGCAGATGGAGCACAAATTGATGCCCTAAAACAGTGATGTCGGTCAGTTTGGCTGGCGCTACGCTGAAACAGTAAGTAACTCTGCACAATGCCACTGTGATTAAATGCATGAGAGGACGTTCTTGGCTGTTCATCGAGAAGACTGGCAGCTGTCAATCAAAACCACCCGGAGAATGGGTGCACTTGACTCCACTTGCCTTTGAGCAATTTCTCAATGTGGTCTTTGGCGAAATGCAATAGCCAATGCTTTGCGACTTGTAGTTCACTGGATTTAACGCTGCAAATCACCTCCGTGCAGTGTTGCCGATGCCTGGTGAGATGAAACGCCCACAGCACTTCCCAAAACACTCTCCAAGTAAATTATTTTAGAGCACAAGGACAAAACGCTGAACGGAGTGTGTTTTGTCCTTTGGAGTGGTGGCGAGGACAGTCGCGCATTGGCATGGCTCGCCTTAGTGCGTGAAACCGTATTATCAGTGAAGCGCCTGGACTAGCATCGAGAGGTGACGAAAGACGACATCGAGAGTTTGTTCCCAGCATCGATGTACATGTCGGTGCGTTATGGTGCCTTTTTCTGTTTGCTTCGATGCATCGCGCAAACAACTGCAAAACACTGGTGTGCGCGAATGTTGATGAAGGTGGTGACGCAGTTCCGGCGCTTCGCTGGTGTCTGGACGCTTGTGCACATGAATGCACGTTCGCGTTTCACAGAACTCGGTCGAGCAAGGGCGGCACGTGATGCAAAGTGGCGATGGGGTGCATGAAACGGGCTGTGCTGGTATTGCATGCATGAATGAATGCAAGTGTCATGCAGGGCTTGCCATGAGTGTGTGCGACTTTTACTTTTGGCAAGACAATTGAACCAAGCACATGTGCATGCGAATTTGTCCTTAGCCACCTCCTCTGTGGCACGTTGCTTGACCGGACGAAATGTAGCCTTGTGCTTGCAGGCCGACGTGAACTCCAGCACCACGTTTACACTTGCACCCCTAGTGGCCGAGTTATCATAACAATTTGTTGTTTTAAGCATTTAAAAGTAAGTGGGAAAAGATGAGGCTAAGCGGAAGTGGACGGGCGCAAAATACGCTTCCTCTTACGATTAATCCTGGGATTGTGGCCTCTTCGCTTCTCCTGTACACTTTTGGAATAATTGGAAATTATGTAGCATGGAAGAAGGAGGCATTCACAAGGAGTGCGAGGATTTAGTGCGTCCGATTTCAGACACCGTTTTCCCAGGACGCACTTCTTCCAAACGAACATTTTGCCATGAAATATTTAACTGCATCGATGATCGTTGACAACGTACTGAATTTTGGCGGCTTTGGTGTTGAATTATGTCGTCACATCACCATCACCATCATCAGCAGCAGCAGCAGCAGTAGCAGCATCACATGTTGCACAACGCCCTCATCGTGTGTGGCGATCCTGTGATATTTGTCGTGGCAAAACTACTGTTTCAATGTTCAATGGTGCACACAAAAATGCAGTTGAGGAGGCAGATATCGTGGCATCGCACCATCAGTCGCTTTCCCCATGATGCTGGTGCTAAAGGAGGAAAAGAAGTAGTAAAGCGGGTATAGTCCGTGCAGTTGCGTGTAGGAGAACCGCGTGCCTCATCCTGCATTAATTTTTGTAAACCTAGCCATCTTGGAATTAGAGGTGATTGACTTCTCCTCTACAATCATGTCTGTAAAGGTCAAAGTAAGTCCTTCCTGATCTAACTGTCAGCAAGAGTTATTTTGAGAGGTCTGCTTCTGTGTAACCCAACCAAACAGGAAATTACCACCTTCAACGTCCCATAACAACCTGTCGATTGCGCGACAGCGATGAAAAGTCCAGATCGGCTTGGAATGTCCGAAAGTTGGCTGCAAACGCGGAGTCTGCGTAAATGTTTAGGTCGGTGTTGGGGCCTAAGCAGCAGGAATTAGGCATGGTTGGATTGTGGTTTCCCATCGCGTGTTTTGCCGTATGATTAGCCAGTGACACTGCCATGGCCGACTGTGGATGCAACGCCTCTGCCATGCTTCACAGATGGTAGCGCAAGTCACAGAGCACGTCCCCAAGGGAACAAATCCTCTTTCGCAAGCGATTAACGCTACTCTCGATGCCATACCACTGGACAGAGTATCTGTGACGTGGAGTCGGCCGTAGTCACTCTCAGCTCTCCATCAAATGCCAAACAACTGAATGCTTTCAGCAGGAAGCGTCTCGTTAAGCAGTTCACTCGCAGCTCCTAGACAAAGCAGCACTAGTGATTCCTACAATGAAAGACGCCTTGTCAAACAACAAACATAATGCTGAGCAACTCGTCCTAATTTTGAAATAGATGCCAAGTTAGTCCTAGTCAATGGAAATGAATCTCTTGTTAATGCCGAGACGTTTTCCAACGACAAGAGAAAATGTCCACAGCAGTTGATCGGATCCACCCAGAGAGGAAGGGCACTCCAGTTGTCCAGTTCACCGTATGCCTTGCCTCCTTACGACACCACCGGCATCTCGTGCGATGAAACATTTGTATCAAATTTCATAAATTGCTTAAGTTCACTTCCCCATAAGGTGATCAGTGCATCCACTCTTACTAATTGGAATACCAAAGCTGCACTGGGAAACTTCTGATTCGCGCTACAACTCAAGGCTGTCACGACGATGGAAAGATATGCACGACCAAACAATGGCAGCTACTTAGGCAAGCATTCGATTTGAGGCGATGCGGGCAAAACTGAAGTTAAGCAGCTCCTTCCTTTCGTCGTGCTATAATTTATGTTCAAAATCTAATGCCATTCGATAAGCGCCTTACGGTGGGGCGAATGTCCTTCCATACAACATGCGTCAATGCGTTTTAACCTCGCGGAACCACACCATGCACTCTCATTTACGAAGGAGGGGATGCAAAAGTGCTTCGGCGCTTGAAACCACCTGCATTCGTGTGCACAGTGTGTACACGGCATCGAGTGTTACATTCATGAGAAAGCCTTCAACTGGGTCAAGGCCACTTATAAAAGGACGAATTTTGCTTCTGTGTGAGGGACTTTTTGGACCTTAGTAATTGCGCTCTACTCGTAGCCCCTCACTCCGCACAGCAGTTGTGGGCTTTACTGTGAATCGTCAACAAACGCCTGATTGTCCTTGTCTTCAGCCATTTTTATCGTCGGCTTCGCACATTCCGTCTCAGCGTTATGCGCCTTTCCGTCTGCAAAGACTTCCTGTGCCTTTCTTTTGCGACTAACTAAAGGCATTTGGCCACCGGTAAGAGGGTGCGCGACAATTTCCATTTCCGTGTGTTGGAATGGGACTTTCTATGCAGAGTAGTCAGTGGTACATGTGGGGTGCAAAAGGAAGGAAGGACATGATGCCTTACTCAGACTCTGACAAACTGGACGACTGGTGATTGTGCAGAGCGAGGCGAAGCACATTCATCACAACTCTCTTTGCCACCCATCATGTCTTTTAGTTCAATATATTCTCTATCAAATCGCTTGTACTTTCCACACAGAAATTGAATTTCTTCCCATCTAACCATCAATTAATTTATCCACGAAGCACATGGAGGAAGGCACGCATGAACGCGCCACCGATAAGGCCTCCTTCTATTAATGGATCGCGCTACGACTGTCGTTGCAGCATGGAGAGACGAAAGTTGCGAAGTTGCAAATACTTTATCTCTTGGTGCGCACTCATGCCAAAAGTAACGTCGGCAACTTTAACTTCAGCAAACAGCCTCAAACATTGGTTCGCCTCAGCATTCCGAGCTGTCGCAGGTGTCGGTGAGTCAGGATGCATCTGATTCCTCGCATTGAAATGAAGGGCATGACCACGAGAGCCACGATCGCGAATGGGCGTGCAGATGTGGTTAACTTCTGTGGTTCTTACAAATCCTAACTTGTGACGCAGTTACCATGGCCACGAACAATGCCAGGATCGCAATGCACTTAAGCAATACAGGGCCATTGGTGTCGTAGTCGGAGCCCAAGTGCGACCACAAATCCCAATTCTACTCACATGCATGTGATCGGCAAATGTGTTTAGACGCAGCCACACTACTGAGCTGACTGAAACGATAGTCAAGCTGCATCAACTATGTCCTTCAAGCGCAAGTGAAATCGCAGTCTTTGTGTGGAAAATGCACCTACACTCGGTGAACAATGCATAATCGTGCTGGCTGCTTGTGAAGTAATTACAACAGCGCTGGAGGCTACGGGTTGCTGGTTGTAAGCAGATGGATGCAGGTCAGAGAGGGTCAGCATGGTAAGGCGCGAGTTGTGATGAGAAAACAAGAAATAATGTGCAAATTTTGCTCAATCCTGAGCTATGCAATTGCATTTCTGCTGCGATTAGGAGAGGAAGCAAAACAACATCTTACCCGAGGCGCGAATAGTTTGTTGAAAACGGAGCATCTGTGACGAGGTAGAAAGCGTTTACAATGCCATTGTGGTGCGCACACGTCCTCATGGCACAGTCGGCACCCTACGACTGTGACATGCTGAGGTGAATGGGACGGGAGCAAACTGTTTGGGCTTATTCCGAGCTAATTGTCTACTGCTACGGTGCATAAGTATCGTAAATGGAATGGCCATGATGGAGGCGTCAAGCCTTTGTCTCTACGCTCAAATGAAAGAGCCCATCAAGAATACAGGCCTTTCAGAAATCAATGTTTAACGGCCAGGGCAAATTTGCTACCCACTTGGAAACGAGGTGGTTGGAAGCTTCACAATCTGTGGTGTGACAAAGCCGTGATTTCTTTTGGACAGATCAGTAGAGCCTCCTGGTGCTGCATTACGAGGCGGACAACGCACCAATGGCTTGGAAATCTGTCTCTCTCTGTTTCTGTTTCTGTTTCCATTTGCAGTGTCAAAACTCGATTTGCACAAATTGTAAATGCTCAAAAGTAGGGGACAGTCGCATACCCGTCAGAACATTTCGTTGTGGCAGTTGTCTGTCAGCGGAAACCCAAGGACGATGGAACAATGTGGCGCTGTCGCAAGGGATACAATATCATTCGTGCAAGGTTGACCGAGTGAAAATTCTGTAAATGAACTCCACCTGTGCAAGTTGCAAATGCACATATCGATGCAGCCACTCACACCTATCTACTGACTGTCTAACACCACCATTTTCAGCTCCTTATTCGCAGACACCAGAAAAGCGTGGCAGGTAGGGTGTGGATTAGGTTCGCTTGTATGTCTCATAGTAGCTGATGGAACCCTGATGAGGTGGTTCGTGGCATGAGAAGTGCCGTCATTGGATGGGTGGCATGAAATCAGACGACAATATTTACTCGGCTGTGGCGCTATTGGTCTAGAGATTGCGGTGTTAAATGGTTGTGCAAAATTACTGAGCAGTGGAATGGGTTGACAGGAATCGGCGCATGGCGGAATCAGCCAGCATGTCGGCATAGAGCATTCCCTGTCATCAAGCATGGGAGGTCATCCATGCCAACGTGATTGCACGACACTTCAACCACACGACATCAAACGAACCAATGTGGCAATTCCACTGCGACGCCAATTTACTTTGTCCTTTGTCAAGTCCACGAACTTGGCGTCTATGCGTTTCAACGTTAGTCGGGATACGTTCAGAAACACGCTTCCAAGCACGGAACCGTGTGGACACTCAGGTGCTTTGTTCATGAGACTACAATCCTTCCGACGTTTCATTCACCCATTGACCTGAACTCAAATGACTGCTGGAGGTAATGTCATAGCCTATGAGCCTGGCAAGTACCCGTGTCACTGTGTTTTCCTCATCAATGATGGTAGGCGGAATTGTCCCGCAGCAGCGCTCATTGTTGGAGATGCAAGACATCTTGAGGTTTATTATGACTGTGAGCAAATCCCATGCAGTGCCATGGAGAACAGGGCTTATTACTTGCCGCCATGTTCAGAGGCAGGAATTGTATACAACGCTATCTCTGATTAATGAATTCTTCGAAGGGCAACGAAGACACCCAAGCCAACCATGTAGTGATGAAGCAAGTCAAAGTCGCTTGATTCAAGGTTTATTTCGCTCAGTGACATCCACAATGTTTTGTGCAACAGCGTAAGAAGCTGTGGGGCTGGCAATCCCAGTCTTAGTCTGTCTTCAGTGAGTTCTTTTCACAGCGGCACCCACTCTTTTGATTTCTGTTAGTTTGATACTTGAGTCACGTTTTGTTTGCCTGAACCAATTTAATGCTTTCCGTCAGCTTTTGCGTGGTGCGGTTTTCTTCTCACTGCCGCTTGGCTCCGAAATGTCGAGCGCGGTACCAACTAAATGAATGGCATCCAATCTTCATTAAGTCAAATCTGGATTCCAGGCTAGACTTGCCATCCGCCCCTGCTTTTCACGTCAGCGCTCAGGCGGCGTGATGCTGTCAATTTGAATGCCCATCACTTCATCGGTGGAGTGGGTTCCTCCAACAGGGACGTCCGTTAACACTTCTCCAACGCCGACGCCCCTAACTTAAATGTAGCCTTAAGGGAATTTATCCCCGCTAAGGGAACTCAGTGGGTGTGACTACGCCTTCATTCACATTGCTCTCGTTGGTAAAAATGCAATGCGGGTTTATGGCTGCGAGTGCGAGGGCAAGGCAGAGAAGAACCTAGGTGGTGTTAGGTGACGTAGGAGGAAACAAAGAGAACTATTTCAAATCTGCGAATGTAGAGGTCTTGCGAGCCCCCCACAACCCCTCACATGAGCTCTCCGCCGCCTCATCTTTTTTTCATTTTCATCCCTCCTCCCGCTTGGCAAGGTGGATGACTTTCTCAGACGAGACCATTCAATTTCCACTTCACATGCAGATTCCCAAGGCAGGCTTCCTTTTTGTTTAGCCGTAGCGAAGGTCGTATTTGGAAGATGCATAAGTAATGAGAATGCAGCCGCAATCCTGATTTGTGCCAGGTCGTTTAGTGAATGCAGTTGGAGAAAATGCTGAAGTCAGGTGGTAGGGACGCAAACGAGGCAAGACATGTAAGTCACAGAAATTTCTGGGTGGAATAGGTCAAGGAGAACTTGGATTAGTGTAAGAATTAGTTTTGTGTAGGGAAACCGAACGAAAGTGGGTGGACTTACTACAAGCATAACGACTCATTCATGCTCCCCCCGACAAATAGCCTGCCACCGTCCCGAACAATAGCGACTTAGACTTCTCTTAGTACCGAACTGCGTCATGACTCAGACAGCTTCCTCCTCCATCGGCATTTTCATGCGTTCTTCCTTAGTTCATCAACAGCTTACGCATTACTTCCGACCCAAGCACGCATTTTCGTCCAAGTCTCACAAGTGTCCATTCACTTTTCAAAGGCGTTTGGAAAATCGGGTCGGTAAACCACACACATCTGCTCCCATGAGAAACAATAACCTGATTTCTTCCTCTTGACCTCTTCTAATGCCTTTCCCTTAGTGTTTGTGTTTCATTTTGGAATGACTCAACCAAAATGCTGCTCCGTTGACGATGCAGTTTATGCAGCGTACAGACCTATGCCAGCATCCAACTGCTTTGTATTTCGCATTCCTTCACAAGCATTCGAGGATCGCTAACATTTCAATTTACAGATCCATTTATGAGGCCGCCTCATTGCACATATCATGCCATGAACAAAACAGCCCGTAGGCGAAAATGAACGGAAAAAAGGGTAGGGCAGTAGCCAAGAGGTCGAATGCAGTTGGAAGAAGGATTGTGAGACGCAGCCATAGGTGAACTCATTTTATAAATCCAGGGCGTTATCCAAAGCCTGGCCACAGAAAGACCCCATCTCGGTATTTAACACTGAAAGGGGGAAGGATCGGAGGACAAAGTCTGCTTTTGATGCAAAATAGCAAAGCAGACACGTCCCAGTACAAATACTCGTAAGTAGAATCTTCCTTTAATGGATTTGAAAGGAACTCAGGAGAGGCCGATGATGACACATTTGATTCTGGGGACCTATTGCCTTGTTTACCTCTAAACTATTTGATCTACTGGGCCTCATTCCATTACAAAGGCATTGATGGTGACTCCAAGCCACCTCGCTAACAACTGCCACAGTACAGTTGTTAATCGAAGAATATATGGAAGAATTAAGCCTGCGAGCATTCACAACAGCGGAACTGCATGAATCAAAGCTTTAGTCCTCAGAACTGCATCATCATGTCATGCTAACACCATGTCCGAGGCTGTTACTTAATTAATGCGTCAGTCAATCGTTCTAGAGATGGAGCAAGAGCTAGCTGGTTTCCAGTCTAGCCGGCTTACTGGATGGTGCCTCTTCAAGAGACAAAGGCACCCACTAGACCGCCGACTACGATGGCTGGTGGACATTTAGCGAACCAGCATGCCAAGTAATCGGCTAAACTGAGCCTACGGTTTGATTTAGGCATTTGGATGGCCTGTGTGCGAACGGTGGTTGGACCAGCCAATCAGCCGATGAGGGGATTGAAGCTCTGCGGACATCATGGACAAACCAGAAGCGGCTCCATTACCTAGTGATGAGGTGAGACGTATTGGTAAACAGCACCAGTCTCACTGCCCATCACCGGTGATGGTGGATGTCTTCTGCCTGCGCCTCTTCCATTATTTGTAAGAAAAAATAATCTTAGGATATGCTGGCTGGTGCGTCAATAACGTGCCAGCCAACTGATTTGCAAGCCATCCTCTAATAAGCTCTCCCTTTACCTATCATGCTAGCACGAAGTATTCCAAGTGGCGCCTCAACCTTTATTTGAAAACGGTCACTTCGGCCTGCTTTAATGCTGAAGGGAGCAGGCAATGCTGAAAGGGACTAACAGGCAGGGGAAAAATGGCACTCTCGTCAGACGAGGAGCCAAGAGTGCCCTGCAGCGTGCATAAGCAATCCCAGTGTGCTTCGAGTTACAGCCACGTGCGCATACTACTCACTGACATACGAGAACTTGTTAGTATCGAGTAACCTCCCATTTCACGGCGTAACTAGTTGACCACAGACACTACAATGTCCATCACATTGTGTCAGTCAACCCATGAAATGACCGGCGAACCTACCCAAAAGCATATAACTACATCGCTTGCCCCTCTGAACGGTCAACAACCGTGTCCGAGAGCGATGTGTACGTTGCTCGACCTTGCTGTTGATCTGGGCTCCTGACGGGGTCATCAGTAGTGCGTCATTTCACTGACTCTGACATCGTGCTTCCACGTTGCGATCGCATTCTGGTCACCACTGCCACGGTGACAACAATCCCTCTCTTCGTAATTTTGCAAGACATTTGTGAAATGAAGGACAGAAAGGAACTGTGGGGTCGAGCATGTCCGCTTTATTGCTCATCTTTTATCCTCGAAATACTCTAATTACTTTTAATGAGGGAAGCTGGCAGAGACGCTTGATGAACAAAGGGAAGGAGGGAGTGTAATGTGAGGCAATTCAAGGCTAAGGCGGCCGCACATGCCTTTCCATTTATCCACTCTTATGCAAA
>CM043735.1:18657563-18712913 GCA_023968675.1 Taenia pisiformis
ACGGGCGTTTGGTCGTCGCTGGTAACACCGTGAAAAGACTGGACAGCGCGACACTATGGCCTAAGCGTGTGAAATGCCACCCGCTTTTCAAGCAAACCCAGTTGTTGAGTGCGAGTGTGTCCACACACGACAACTTCAAACGCCTCAATATCAAAGCGAATTCACCGAAAGCCAAGCTTAGTGGGGTTGACAAATATAACTCATAGACGTCGAAGTCTAAGTTAGTGCTGTTTTCGGCACGATTGCAAATTGGTGGCGCTACTTATCCAAATATGGTTTTGCATTCGAGGCATCCGGAGAGTTTGGTGATAACTGCATGAAACTGATGCGATTGTTCGTTTCAAGGAAAACACTGCTTTCTCGATATTTATGGTTAGCGTGGGTGGTTTCGACAATGCGCCACACTAGCCACGACTAGCTGGATTCAGAAGGAAGTACCTGCATCTCGCCATTCGAGACTGCCTGCATTGGTGGTTGTAACACCTTTTTTCGTTCTGGCCAGCAGTTTGGACTTTGGTCGCAGAGAGGTGGTCATCTAGCCCTAGTCGTGTAGGCTGGCCCCTGGCCCTCACATCCCGCCCCACTGTTATGCGTTCTTTCGCCTTATACAAAGTTTGAGGACGCCTACACAACAGCATCGGCAAGACCGCCAACTCATGAGGCGCACGCATGATAACAATCATGACTCCATTTCCCAACCCACAGACAGACTCCTACCGATTTAAGCGAATCAAAAGCACTGCTTCAGCTATGGTCAGTGTGGTGACTGCTAGCATTAACTCAATGCAACCATTTGGGTCATAGAGATGTGGGTGTGTGGTGAAGGGATCCGCTTCACCCTTCTGTTCGAATCAAACGCTCTTCCTATTTTCCTGCAGGCGCTGTGCCTTCTCTATGGTCACCCCCGCAGGCGAGGGAGGATGCAAATGCTCGACTACGTTGTAAGTCTTGGAGCCAGAAGGGATGCATCGTTCCGTGGCGCCCCATTTAAAGGTGAGCGAATGATTGCTAGTAAAATAAGTGGGCGGTGACGAAAGGCCTGAGTGTAAGACTCTGTGTTTTGGCCATCTTAACTGAGTACGATTACGAGATCCGTTGAGGATGGAGCCTCTCAGGGACTGACTGGACGCAACACCCGCCGAGGACCGAAGCGACGGAGAAAGACCAACAACCTGTTCTCAGTCGAGGCATTTTCGGTGTGTGCCTGACTTTGTGCGCGTCATGGTGTGCTCATGTCAAGTCCATTCAATGCGAGAGCGAAGACAAGTGGATGATATTTCGTTAGCATAGCGTCTAGAGGCAGTCTGGTAGGCGCATTGTGGCTCACCGAGCTGCCGCATAATCAACGCATTTTGCATTCAGTTAGGAAAGTTCGCCCTCGAGGCAACTGCAGGCGGCATCCGTGCTTCGCCAACCGTCAACGTATGCAGCGACGACTAGGTAAGGTGACATCATCTGTTTGTGGATTCATCCTTTGTTGGCACGTATTACTAGATCAGGCGACAGTCTGTTGGCTTCAAGCCTTCCTCGCTTCAAACATGTTTGGATATGTGTAGCATTGATGACCACTCGCGCACACAACCGAAACCGCGTAGCCCCGATGGACGATCCAAGTTGCCACGGAACCGCAGTTGTGTGTATCATTGGATAAGGCGTTCGCATGCGTTGTGTGGATTTCCTTGTACACCTGTAGGGAAGACGATGCACATGGAGTAGCAGAACCTCATTGTGAGGTGCCTGCTGGACAGACAAGAACTGCTAAGCTAAGAAATCCTTCTAAACATGTGCGTGTGTGTGTGTCGGTCATGAAAAAGGTGATGAGGTGGCCTGCCAGTCTTAGGAGACCGGTGGTTTTGTTAACTGGCCGTTTCCTCCTACTTCCCTCCCTGCTCATCATACGCTGACATGCCGCCAACTGGTACCCGAAGAGAAGGTGCCAACGCTGTCGGGTGGCGCCGACATCATCGTCGCTGCGATTAATGCTACCATGCAGAGATAGAAGCGCTGTCCACTGCGGGGCTGAATGCTCAGGAGTCGTCTCCACATCGTCTTCGCAAAGCCACCCTCATGGGCAGCCGGTAAGCAGAAAGCCACCTGTGCATGGCTGCCTCTGCCCGCTTCGTCGATGCTGCACTCTAAACCATGCCAATTGCTCTACCTACACTTCATTTAGTAGTCCTCAACGTTAGACGTCAAGTGCCATCACTCAGGTTCGAGAGTCAAAAGGGCTTTCGAAATCAGCGCAGTTCTTACCACTCTGCATTGCCCATCTAATAGGGCAGCGAGTAGAAGCCGCGTCGTTGGCACACAGCGATGCATTGATGCTTTCTGCGATTGCATCTGCCCGACTTCCTGCGATTGCATCTGCCCGACTTCCTTTACAATGCTTCACTGGACAGGGTAAAAGTAGGCGGGGCACACTCTCAACTGCTGAATTGATGCTGGTGTGGTGCGTCTGGCATCCACCACTTTGCGGCTGAGCAACCATCCAGTGCAGTGACAGCCCCGCTATGAAGTGACCACCAGCCGGAAACGTGCTGTTACCCTCCAAGTTACTTGATCATGCTATTGCTGCTTGAGACTTATTTGCGTTTGCGAGTGACCAGTCTTGGTTTTCGGCCAGTTAACGTCAACTCTCATTCCCTCTTTCCCCTATTCAACTGCCTGTCAATAAGCAAGTCTACCAGTGCAAAGGTAAACTCGCGAGCGCAGAACCCGTCAGAACTAGCACATCTCCTCCGCACCTCCAGACAACAGGAAACCAATGAACAGACGTAAGCAAGGCACAGGGGATGTGGTAAGGCCAGCGTCAAACCACACAGCAGGCGGAAGGCAGTTCTCCAAAATGATTCACCTGCGTACTTTGGCCATCAAAGAAACACTGCAGAGCCCACGTCACTCACAAAGAAGTCGCATGGCGTCAGTTGGCTCAGCTTCAAATCAACTGGCAGTCTGTGAACTGCAAATGGCGGTGCGTGGCCTGTTAAAATGCAATGTGCGTGCATCTGCAATCCTTCCGACTTCTCATTCGTTGACTAAATTTAACTGGATTGCTTGTGAGAGGACGGCATGCAGACGCAGCACCTGAGAATCAACACTGCATGGAAGCGACACTTTGATGACCGCCATCGGCTCTGGTGAAGGACTACAAACACATACGCATCCACCACGGAGACGGGGAGTGCAGATGCTGTCTGTCCTGATCCAGCGAAGAAATTCCATTTTAGTTCAAAGATTCTCCCATTCAAGTAAAGCTGCCCCAGTTCTCTTCCGCATCGACGGATGCACATCTAGTGCAATGGAGTGATGAGGGTTCAGCTGGTTCGGAGAACAGCGCTTCTCCTCCAAGTAAGCTAATGGTGGCTCCGTAATGGCAAGCGTGTTCATCAAACGCTTCTCCGCCCGACGTGGAGGACTGCTTGGTCAAGCGTATATACATCAAGTGGGCGGAGGAGAGGGAGTGTGCGGATATCAGCTTATGAGGCTGGAAGTGCCCTGCGGCCGACTCATCCTTCGTCATACCACAGGCGGTGCTACTCTCACACAAGGAAAATCGCAGAAAAGCAAGCGAGCAAAACACGCAGGCGCGAGCTTTGGCAGTTGCACGCGGAATGGCGGTCGGATCTCTGTTGGCACGGTACGGGCAGCGCACTAATGTTGGCATCGTGGTTATGAATGCATGTTCTGCAGAGAGTCACCGGTGCATGATGCGACTTGCCTCTCTCCGACTTCGTTAATGCTGCACCTAACAACGAAGCCAGCATTGGCACGTAACCTGGGTCGTGGTAAGAGGCATCCCACTTCAGTTGCGCGCACAACTTCTGAGGCGCGTGTCGCGTTCCTCCTCGAGTGTGCACAACGTCGCTGTGATTTCCGGCCAGTGGTCATAAAACTCGGCGTAGTCTTGTGGAACATCAACGAAGATTCTCCTCAGTGCCCTATGGATTGAACGGTGGAGCGTTGAAGTGACTACTGGTTTCTCGATTGCACGGAATTTTGCTCTGGACCCTTTTGCTGCCTACTTGTATGATTTATTGTGCTTTGCCGCATGTGCACCAAAATGAATATATGGCTTCCGTTCAGTTTCAGTAAGGTGAAGAGGCAGGCCAGCCAGGAATCACGAGTTCGGTCTTGCCATAAACAATGCGATTGTTCTATCGTCCCCTATTTTGCAGCTGAGCAATCACGCAGTGCAATAGGAGGAAGAATCGGCTACCACCGTGCCATGATTGCGTGAGGGACATTTGCATCTGCTCCTGCCCCGACTGCAGTGGCTGACGTGTCTTTTGTGTCGCACTTTCTCAATTGTTGAAGTTAGTCTCGGATGCGCTGACAATCACTTTCCGGTGTCACTTTCTTTCTATCCACCTACGAGATAACCAGCAAGCAACTATGCGAGCAGAGGAAAAATGAGAATCGTCGCATCTACTTCTCATATCTCAAGACATGTAGGCGGAGCACAAAGGCGTTGGCAAAATGCGCTCCGTTCCACAAGGCAAACAGCAGTCACCGTGGCAAAATGAGCGATTCACGCGCTTCTACAATCAGACGGCACAACTTCGAATTTGGTTTCTGATGAGTTTTCCACCTAATAAGCAGGCGACTGAGAAGGCAGCCTAATGCAAGGTAGAGTGGATGCGATAGGCGTGGCGTCGATATCGTCTCCACGGAGGCGTTGTCCTTGCCATCTACATGTGCTTATTGCCACGAAGGGGGCGAATGTGACCAGCATTAGGTTGATTTGCCGTGCCTAAAAAGCCTGTCACCTCATAACGTGATAGTAGAGATGGTGCGCGACGAGGGTAGTGTAGGCACCGAGAACCACCGCTGCTATTGCCGAGAGGTAAAGACGCTTGCCCGTGTGCATTCCTTCTGTTGCATTTACCCAACCGGCAGAAAGACAAATCTTCGGTGTTGTTCCGCAAGACACGCCGCCATTTACGAACAATCTGTTCCATGCTTATCCATAACTGCTGGAAAGAAATCGCACTGAAGAGGAGGGTTAAGTTGCAGTGGGCCACGCTTTTCCATGTTTTCCATGTGGGTCCGTTGCAGATATCGAAGGGAGGTGTTTAAGCAACGGCATGCATCTACACTAGCTCGCTGGCAACTACTCATTTGTGCACTTCTGTGTCGTAATTCGTTAATGAAAAGCCCTGACTGACGGGCAAAAGTGGAGCAGATGGCGAGCAGTCTGCAATGGTGATGCAATGAACGGGACAGAGTGATGAGAGGGAAAGAGCGCAGAGGAGGTCCTTTCCTGTTATTAGTAGATTATGACGATCCCGTTGCTGTAGGATCGCAGATCCAACAGCAAACTTAATTTAGCTCAAGGGGGTCGTAACTGCTGGTTGGCACCGCCATCATCGCCACTCTACACCTGCCAAGGCTCGTTGGCGATGATTACCAATTCGGCGTCTTCGTTTTCGCCAAGGTTTCCTGCTTGCACTCACTCATCATGGCAATTTTGCTCATTAATAGATCAGGTGACAGTGTGTTGTCTTCAAGCCTTCTTCGCTTCTAACATGTTTTGGACATGTGTAGGATTGTGGACGACTAGCACACACAACCGAAACCGCGTAGCACTGATCGACGATCCAAGTTGACACAGGAGCGCAGTCGTGCGCAACATTGGATAAGGTGTTAGCACGGTTGTGAAAGATTTCCTTCTCCCTCATCGCCCTGCCTTTCAATGTCTGCTACGGCTTACGAGCCATGGTGGTTGGGGTAGACGCCCACATGAAAACAGTCTGCGCGTTGCGAGAAGGCCGAGGTTGCGTAGGTAGCAGTTACCGCTGCTAGCATCGCAATCATATCCTTTCTGTTTGAAAGATGTCTCCTATCCCAATGTTCAACATCGCCTTCTAGGAGCACCTTTGAAGAGCATCACTGATTTGCATTGCCGTCTTTTGCTGGGTGAAGATTTCACTAAAACGAGCATTTCTTTCTCCTTGCCTTTCACTTTTTCTCTACTCTCATGCGCCTTTTCCTTATATTCTCTAGCATACTTGCTTAGCCCATCACCTTCCTCTTTGGAATATTAATTAATTGCTTTTTGCAATTATTTTGTGAAATGCTGACAACCGGCACACTCCATTGCTATAGGCGAGAACCTCTTCCGATGATAGACCTTTCTGTGCATAAGCACACCAAAGGCAGTTAGTCTGTACCTTCGAATCGTCCAACCCATGCCACTCTTATGCTGGGCAATGCAGTGTGCTTGTGCAACTGTGTGACAGGCTTCCTTTCCTTTTCTGATAAAGTGGCGGCTTTGTCACACGATGTTATTGTTCACGAGGCTACTTTACCTGGCTGAGCACCATTCTAAGCTCCTGGATTTAGGAGATGGATGAAAAAACTGGACGAAATTGGCTTGTTTGTATAGTACATTCGCAACATACTAAGGCGTGCAAAAACGAGACCATTTGGGAGCCAAAACCTAGCGGCTGGCATGACGAGGCGACGCATGACCTAGACAGAGAGGCCGTTTCTAATGTTGCGAAATGTGTTGCTGCATTTCGATGCAATTCGCTGAATGTCTAGAGGCATTGGAGAGGCAATCATACAGGCCTGAGTCAAGGGTGCGTGATGATGAGTTTGTCGGTGCTAAAAGATATGTGGTAGTGCTTCTCCCTTCCGACATGCCTGATTCGGAAATCGAGAGATGAGCCATATTGTTGGCAAGGACGATTGCTCTTCCGGTAATGATGCGGCCTAGTAAGGACGGAGGCCATACTCCTGTCGATACGAGGCTTTGTTCTTTCAGCCGGCCTTGCCACTTGTAGTCGTTTTCTTGCGACAAATCGGATCCTTACGAGTGCACACTAGGCCAGCACTAGTGTGGTGCCTTGTGCGAGTCCCATTCATTCAACCGAACCCAGTCATTTCATCGGCCAGTTTGCAGTACAAGTGTTGCCACCGTTCGCTGTCTGACGACATGAGTTGGAGCTGCACCTATAATGGTGCTACTAGTGCCCATCCTTTACTCAGCTTGATCGCAGTTTGCATTGGGTAGACAGGGCTTACACTGTTTGATTGGCAATGCACGTGATACAATGTGCTAATGCAGCGAGGCATTTTAGCTGACGGTGAATATGCGGAGCTGTGAAGCAGGAGGAGTTGAGTTCCTTGCTCCACACTCGCCACCCAACACCAGTGGATTTGCCGGTCTTCAGAAGCATGTTCTCTTAAATAGGAATGCCACGGAAATGGCTATGGCTACAGCCGCACAACGCTTTTTGTGCACCACATGCACGCACTATGCTAAGCGACTCACTCTAGTTGGCAACCGTTGAAGCGCGTGGAGAAGCACTTGGGGCAGAAACAGTTGCCTTAGACATCGATCCATCCTGCCACGTGCTCCACCTGCATTAGTGCACCGTGACGCGGGTACTTGTCAGGGTCATAGGCAACGGCATTACCTCCCGCAGTTAATCAAGTTCATGACAATGGGTTAATGAAACATTGGAAGCATTGTAGTCTCATGAACAAAGCACCTGAGTGTTTACACCTTTCCGTGCTGAAAGGCGTGTTTCTGAACGCATCTCGCCTAACATTGAACCAAATAGATGACAAGTGCGTGGTAGTAACAAAGGGCATGGACATCCATTTAAACCAGCAGCTGAGATCGTGGCTACGTCTGACTTCTCTACCCCATCAATGAGGCCACCATGGAACGAAACTGGAGGCTGCATGCATTTGCTCTACTGATTCCAATAATATGAAGACCAAGTGGAAATAGGCGCAAGCCGCACTGGTTAGCAAATGCCTGTTTAGCACTTCATGTTCAAAGAAGCGATCCATTTAATGCAAGCAATGCGTGTTAAGAATGTGCACATGAGAAATCAGGCACAGTGCCATTGGCTGGTTAATCTTGCTGCTCGTCTCTGCAGGCAAATGAACTTATGCCTTATTGCGTCGGCTTCTACCACAGTAACAATGCCAGCAAAGTGGCAAGGGAACCCCTAACACTGCACCTCGACGATGATCTGGAGAGAGCTGTTGCCTCCTACCAGCGCTCAACGTCTGCGAGTCTCCATTCGCCTCCATTTCAGCAAGCAAAAATGAGAGCCACGGTAGAAGGGCTATGGATAAATGCCACCCCTTTCAACCCCTCCGCTTGATGCCACACGAACCCTAAGGGTATCCAACACTACCTTAGTGGATCTGATGGTTCTCATTGTGGCATTGATAACGAGGGTGCAAGGACAGAGTGGCACAGTCACCACAGACGTACCATCGAGTCAAGCGACTCACTGGACCAACAAGGAAGCGTTGGTTGTGCAGCTGATAATGCCATCGATCTTCTTTTTACTAACTATCCTAAAGACTATCTGCTCCACCGAAGCAGCTGACCCGCAACTCTTCAAATTTCCATGGACTCAACCCTGCCTGTGGTGACTAAATGATGCCGTGAATGCATTCTCTATGGCACTGTCACACAAGGAACCAAATTTGCTTGCCTCGTTTTAAAATACATAAAAGTGGTGCATTAGAAGACGCCTAGAGTAAGAGAGGCTGACATTTGCCCAAGTGTTTCGGGCATCTTATGCATTTTGGCAAGAGTGAAGGTGGTAAACGAAGGCACATGGTACACGAGGATCGGCACGAAGTAATGGCTCCATCCAGCTCGTCACGAACGGCTAGATTCCTTAGGGACACGCCGGTGTTTTAACCCTCCTACTGTCCCGCAAATACGTCTGCCCATTCAAATCACTTATTTATCCACTTCCTCCATTTACCCATTATGTTGTTCTACTGCCTCACACTGCACGCGATGGCATCAACTCGCAAGCTGCAATCGTTACACTGCCATGTGAAATGCAACAGCGTCTCCGATGCCACTCGGCGAAGGCTTTACCCACCAATAGGCACAGGCAAGCATATCGCCGATTGTTGGCGCTTCAGTGACTGCGGGTAAAATGATTGCGCAGGGACTGTGTGTTATTCACAAAGTGCCTTCCTCACTTTATCTAAATGCCTAGCATTGAAGCAACTTAGAAGGGAGTGGGAAGTAGGGCAAGTGGAAGTTGATCAGCTGAATGGCATGAAAAGCCGTAGAAAGTTTAAAGAACGGCAAGCCTACCTCGTGCGTGTGCATTTCCACGAAGCGTGGGGGACTTGTAGACACGAAATGTCAGTGGTGGTAAGCTAACGCCCGCTCCTGCGCTAAGTCGCATTGCTACTACTATCATTTCTTCTTCTTCGGACTAAGGGATGGATGTGACTGTGGCGGTTCGTTGGATGCAGATATAAGAGCTGCTCTTTTCCACCCTAGCTCGATCTTTGAATGCAGTGTCATGGTAAATAAGCTGTTTCGGCTTGCATCAGGTCAAAGGCCACGGCTTCTGGGTCCGCTTCCATGGCAACTCTAGCAACATTTGGTTCTCTTAGCTACCGCAGCAGCACGTCAAATGATGCAATGACCGTCGTGGGTGTAGTGGTCGTGCAAGAATGGACATTTATCTAGAATTTGGTGCTAAACACGCCAGACCCAAGCGCAACGAAATAAGGAAAGGAAGGCCTTGCCAAGATACGCGAGGATATGTTGGACAAAGGTAAAGTCTTTGCAATGACTTGACACCGCATCCTTACATATGGCGCATCACTGAGTTGTAAAACTGCGCCACTTCGATACCATCACCACACACAGGCGCGTACTTTCATCTTAGTTTTGAACATGAAATTGCTTCTTTTCCGCGTCTTCTCACCCACATCTTCATTACTTTCGACGCTCGATTCCTCTCCCGATATTCATTCACAACCATACCCTTCCCTTCACTTGCGTTACCAAGTGTGCTCTTGTCTTCTCTCCCAACAATGCACACGAATCCTGTAAGTTATTTTCTTCACTGTGCCTTAAGGGACACATTATACCTTTGCGGCTATTTGAAACGCAAATTCACCCATTGGAAAAGCATGTGCTCACCACACCGCCATCTGATGCTCGGGGAAGGCTCTTTAACACATGTCAAATCACGCGAAATTGACATAGCCATCTCCTTTGACTCACATTCCCTTCTGTAGCGATCGTCTGTTACCCTAGGATTCTGCTAGAATGCACTGGTGAACACAAGTGGGTGGAATGGGTTTGAGTGGCGTGTTGGGTATGCCCTCAAGATGCTAACATGTGAACTCATTGCACACACGCACGTACAGGCTTGCACAGCAGACGCTAGCGCACTGCATGATGTAATAAAGCAGTCAATGTTGTCGGGACACTTCGTACTCCCTCCATTTGGTATTGTTGACATTCCACTCACAAGTGTCCATCAACCGAACCTTTGGTTAATCCTATTCCATCCTCTGACCCCTTCCATCTTCAGCAGCCCGATGCTCTCTCCAGACCCTCAACAGGTGTCTTCAAGTTAGTCATCCAGCAGACATGTTTCATCTAGTCAGTTTACAAGACGCTGCTTGCACTTGACCTGCTTCGAGTTGCTCTTCGCTAAGATGAAGGTAATGACCACAAGGAGTGCAGCACGCCGTATTGGTTGGTAGGTGACTTGACGCCTCACCTCTTGGTCGGAATCAAAGCCATTCCCACATGCAGCAAACTAATTTATGAAGGGCGTTAGCAAAATGGAAAAGGCCCTAAAAGTCACACATGTCATGCGAGAACAGAGTTGGGAATCATTCAACGGTAGGGTAAATGTGCATGCTAGTGAAGAGTGCCAGATGACGAGTGAAACTGTGCTTGTGCGGCGAAGAGAGGTGTGCGAGACGTTTCTGACTCCTTGGCTCATGGCAGCTGACCCCCGATGTTGTCAGCCTCTCGTCAGCGACAGGAGCAAGACTGATCCCAGTATGACTGAAATGCAATAGCCGGCGCGTCAATACAGAAGATTCACAGAAAAAACCATTGAATCACAATCGCACGATGTATAGTGCCTCAGGTTGAATAGGGCGTGGTGTATGTATGTGGTGCGTAGCGACCATCGCAGGACTGCAGGCATGGCGGAAAGACGCAATTAAACAAAGGCAACAAATGTAGAAGGGCAGCCATAAAAGCGGTAAATTGAGGAGGAGGATATTGAGCGGACCAATTCGCATCTTACCGTCAGTGGCGTAGGCTGGCGCGGGACCTGTGTGATGGAAGAATGTGACAATGAGGCAGTCAACAGCAAGGTGGGTGACCGAATCGCCTGACACAATGCTGAACGAACAGCCCTTTCGCCACTGTGCTAATCTGCCTTCTGCTAACGATACAGATTATGCGCATAAAGTGGATGATTGTTGGTGCTAATGTCACATCGGACACGTTGTTGCATGCGTTTCGCACTTCGCCTTTGCGGTCAGAGCCCCTAGTCTTATGTTGGCATCAAACTCATACTGTGCAGCGTCACTTACCCGACGATGGAGGAGCTGCCAATGGAACACAGAAGACACCAGGTTAATATGATGTGCTAACTACACATCTGTGCACAGCGGTGCTTTCATGCCACTTTATAGCTGCCATGCCAAACTACTAAAATGCCTCTTTCGAGCCGCCGCTCTCACGCTGCTGACAAATGCGGCTGAAGTGGTGCCAGTGGTCATGCACCGACCGCCAGTTACCAAAAGGGGTTAGACGCACTACAACGTTATGCAAGAAGAGCATTTGGCTTCCCTTATTTGCAGGCATTGCGTGCAAGCAGTGTCAAGTAAGGACAACATACTTTTCGCTTCCCAGTATTCTGAAAGGCAAAACCAACAAATGCGGAGCAGTCAGTTTGCCGAAAATTCCATTCAAGACACATTAGGGGCTTCGTCGACAGGTTAGCGTGTGGAAGACGACGTGCCAAACGGTAACTCACGATTGCATTCTGCCACCTCCGGTGATGTTCCTAAAATCAAAAGCACAGCCAGACTTTCCACTCATGCCTGTTAATGTTCGTACACTGAAAACGACCGAACAATTCTGCTGGCCTTCATTGCAAGTAGTTTAGAGGAGAGGGCCAAAGTAATGTGCACCAACGCTGTGCTCACAGTCGTAACAACTAGCTTTTGCTGCTTACCACTTTGTGTAGAATCCACGGTCACCACTAATAATGAATCCCTAGATATCCATGTAAGGCTGTATTTGGGAGAGGGAAATACAGGAAGTGTCGCACGGAAGATTCGCAGGTCCGCGGTTTTGTTTTTCACCATTTTGGCTGCATGGAGAAAGTGAGACGTTAGCAAAAAACCCGTACAAACCTTTTAGTAGACGTCGCGTTTGTATGGACCCCTTCTGCATTTGAGTTCACGAATTCATTATGTTTACACGCTGCTTGAAAGAGCACTTAACATTGCGTTGATAAAAAATTTTAAAGCTAGAACAGAGTCCGGCCGTTAATAAACGTGTAATACGAAAGAATCACTCGGGACGGCGACAATATACAGTAAAAATTCTTGCGGTGACGTCAATTCATTCGCATCAACCATTTTCGCGCTTCAACTACTCCCATCTGTGCGAAGCCATCCACCCCATTCAAAGTGCCTTCTCCCTCCACACTTCAATCGGTGGAAATGTAAAACCAAGGATTTTTGTGATGGACTACGAAATTAATCTCCAGATCGTGCTGACTACTTAGCAGCGTGAAGAGCGAAGTATGTTGATGGATGATTGTGACTTTTATCAACATCCAACTGCATCAAGCAGGAAATTCATGCGTTCGCTCACGTCCTCGTAGCCTTCCTGCTTATTTAAATTAAGCCTTTTAGCATGATAAGCATATAACGCACTCAATGTGATTCACAAAACATCCCCATTTTCATGCCCACATCCGCCAATCTTTCGCCTTGTCTTTGTGATGGAGGCTGCTAATAGAGACACACCAACACATTATTCACACGCTGTTACGCTAAATACAACAGTCGAATCAGGAAATGTTTCGCCATTTATGTAGAAAAATGGAATTTGTGTTGCAGTGATGGAACGGGTTTGCGGAAATTTGCGGCCTGCGGCGGAGGCGGCTGCGTGGGAAAAAGCCGTTTTGTCTCCTTTCCTTCTTCTGTTATCATTCCCTCGCACAAGTGTTACAAATGTGGTCAAGAAGCGCTTGTCTATGGTGAAATCTTACCCTAATTGTGAATATTTAATTTTCCTACCTCAAACTAGGCGCTGCTTCCCTCAACCGTGGTGCAACCTGCCTCAGCTTGGCGGGCATAGTCAAGTCCACATCAGCAGCAGAGACAGTCGCAGTGCACAGATCGCAATGTCGAATCTAGCTAGTCTTCGTCGGCGACAAAAAACGGCTGCGCTTTACCCTTTGGGTTTTTGCTTAAAGGCGCCTTTGAAGCTGATGCATGCGCTCTAATGCACGCAGACTAAGACGGATTGCAAGGAGGAACTCGGTGCATGCCACCTACATTTCCCCACCACCAATGCTTGTCACACCACCTCCTGCCTGACGCGTCCCACATGCCTAGTGAGTAAAAGGAGGTGGGTGGAAGAAGACTTTGCTTGCACCATGCAACTGCCACAGAGTGTGGTCAAGACTACGAAAGGAGGGAGGAGACGATCGGAAGAGGAGATTAGCTCCTTTCTGTCAAAATATCCTGCGATTTTAAATGCTTAAGCTGTGTAATCCTGTGAGATTTTGTGCTGCACATGGTGAAATTGATTGTCAGGCAACCTGGCTGCCACCAGCTGTCATTAATACCCTCAGTCCACACGGCCAATGGGATAATGCAGTCGTGTGCACAGAGTGATGTTTTGGTGGCAGAGCGAGAAGAAGCTGGCGAAGGTGGAGAAGGAAGGGAGAGATCGGACGCTGCAATCGCATCTACCTACCTAAAACGCAGCTCTTCAAAGGATCTCAAATCTCTTTTATTGACTTTCACCTTCCGAATTCAGAAGTAAACCCACAACAACATCCGCTCTCTTTGGTTTGAACCTGGACAAATCGCTTGCCATCTGTCACCAGTGATCACCGCCAGAGAGCACTGTCTATGCTTAATGAGAATGTGTTCCTTTAGAATGGCACGTTCCCACACCTTTGATTACCCAGTGGTGTCAATTGGACCATTCCACAGGAAGGCTGAACAGGCTGAACAATGCATGAGACGCGGTAACCACGAGTTGGAGCTAACTGATCCAGCAGCTTCTGCTTTTAAGCTCAGCGCCTATCCAGTGCTATCAAGGCTGGTCTTTGGAGCGTCTGTCTGCCTGCAATGCAATGTCATGCAACTTTGCTCAGTACGAAGCGTAAGGGATAATTGCACCCATTTCCATCGCATATTTCCAGGTGCCAACATTAACTTTGGCATCGAATTGCATTCGCTGCCTCCATTCAGCGAACCGCTTAGCACCTGGAACCGAGAAAGCCAGTGCTAAGCCACAATGCCAACATCAATTGCCTTGGCGTAATGGGTGAGCTACGTAACTTTGCTGCCAATGGAACGAGCAGCGCACGCTTTGGGAGGAAAGCTGCTGACCACACACCACCCACGCCAGTCGCTGGACCCAGAAAATGCTTTCCCTTGCCAAAATCATGCGCAGAATTTGCACAGCGTCATTGGGCATAACTTTAAATCGACTATCAGTGGGAGAATTCTAGAAGGGTGGCGTGTGTGCACAGTTCAAACGCTTTGCTCATGCGTCTACAATTGTTCCAACTTCTTCTCGGTCCATTAACCTCAAAACAATTGACTGTGGGCGACTGGACATGTAACCTACGAACCCGACAAGTGCCCTCGTCATAAAACGATAAATAGAATGGTCACTGTCGGAATTGGTGAAAATCAGACAGCAAAAAAGCATGCGAATCGCTACTGCACTGCGGCGACTAGAGGAGCAGACTGGTTATGACCTGCTTCGCAAACGTCACTAAGTTGATAAAGTAAAGATGGAGTGCTTTAAGCTTTGCTTCACGGATTTCCCTGCCTTTGCATTCCTTGCAACGAGTAGAGTGAGATCAAGTGGTGAGTATTCCTCCTCAACGGTGGGCATTGCACAGAGCGTCTTCACGTAGATAGGCGAAGACGCTTTCGTATTGAGAAGCATGTTAGCGGAACGCATCTCGCCTAGCTTTGAGGACTGCTTAGTGAAGCGCATGTACAGCGAAGGGCATGGAGATCCGATCCGATGCGGACCTGAGACGGTGGTTATTCCTTGCTGCTCTTTCCATTAACGAGGACACCAAGGAATGAATGTGGAAGTGACATGCGTTCGCTGCAATGAGTTCAAGATAGTGAAGTCTTGGTTGTAAAGAAGGAAACGCAAAATTAGTTGTTCATGCAAATGTTTTGGTTTCGTGTTTAAAGAGGCGGTTCGTGAGCACACTGCTCTCAGAGTCAGAAAATACTGTGCTGGCTAATCTTTGCTGCATCACCCTGTATTCCATTGGGCGTATGGCTCTCTACGTCGGCTTCAGTCACAGCGAAATGCCGATCAAGTGGCACCTCTGCGTTATCTTGACAGAGCTACAGGTTCTTGCCAGCACTCATCGTTATCGAGTCCTCACTTGCCATTGCCTATGCATGCCTCCGCGCTCGACGCCGCACTAAGCTGAAGGAAGGATATTCGACACTGCGACCACACGGGAGAGTGGTCTTCCACGCACGTCTGGATGGTTGTTTAAGATGGAGTCAACACTGACCGCCAGTGGGGAAGACTAAGGCCAGCTGTGACAGTGCAGTCTGCGAGCTTCCATGATAGGCAGGAAACTGAGGAGACGATCTTGTGCAAGGCAGAAACAAATGATTTACATCAGAACCAACGCCGGCTCCCTCTCCATTGTCAGTCATCAAAAGTACTTTTCTGTTGCTCCACGCAGCAGCTGACCTGCCACCAATCGAATGTTCATGCATTTCACTCCCTCCATGGTGACTAGGCGACACTGCGCATGCTTCCCGCCCAGCATTGTCGCAAAGAGAATGACATTTACTCAAGTCTTTGCGCATCACTCGCAATTCTGCATGACTGACGATGGTGACTGGGGCAGATGGTCCACGAGCGATGGCATGAAGCAACAGTCTTATCCAGCTAGTCACCAAACGGACTTGTTTCCTCGGCGGCACCGAAGAAAAGCAACTTGCTGCCTTGCACCGCCCTCGTTGGCATCTAGTTGCGGCCTGTGATCTTTACATCACCATGTAAAACGAAACAGTGTCTCCGATGTCTCTCAGCGAATGCGTCGCGGAATAACAGGCCCAAGCAAAGATAGCGTCCAATGTCCGTGTCATTAAAAGCTCACTTTGCCATGTCCACCTCTTGTTGCCACTAATCCAACGCAATATATTTGCACCTATAACTTTCACATTCAGGTCCTCTTCCACAGATTTCGCAAATAAGTTTCGTCTCCTGTCGACGTTCCTTTCACTGCCTTCCAAATGACGCACATCGCTATGGTGCTATCGGTAACTCACGTTGCGATGGCATATCAACTATTGACTTTAACCGCCCTTCTTTATGCTGCCATGCCGAGCTTTCTCAACAGTTACAAAGCACATGGTATCTTTAAAGAAACTGTTAATACGTTATATGGCATCGATGCATTCCATGGAGTGAAGCAATTATTACTGCCATTTAGCATTCTCGGCCTTGCAGCAGCAAGCAGTGGTGAACGTAAGACGTAGTGTGCTGACCTCGGACCATTTCCTGTGACCCTAAATGGTTCAGGAAAGAGGAAATCGGGAATTTGGACGCATTAAAGCCTCCAAAGGCAGATAACCGTTTGGTTTATTCGCAAATCAACTTCACGCCATCGCAGAGCCCTCAAGCGGGAGAAAACGCACGCGAATATTCTTCGAGACGCTGGTAAATGCAATGGATTTGCAGAAGCCAAAGCTATTAGGTGACTGGTGGCTTGCAAACGAGACGCACAACTCTTTTACTCCATAAAGTTGAAGTCGACTAGGTAAACAACTTAGTTTTATTCGGTTCAATACCTAAGAAAAGCGTGTGGTCGGTTTTGTGAGCATGTCGGCACAGAGCATCCCTTGTCATCGGACAAGGGGAGTTGTTCGTGCCAGGGTGATCGCGCGACACCTCAATCACACGACAAGAAAGAAACCACTGTGATGACTCCACTGCGAGGTCAATCCACTCTCGCCTTCCTCCCCTCTACATCGCCGGTATTTAGGCCTTGCCACCTCTGTCTCACACACAAACCATGCCATCACTATTCTAAAATGGTGAGTGCCAACAGCCTCTATTTACTCTCTCTTGCCTCTTTACCCTTCTCAGATCGCACTCGCTGCTTTCCATAACACCTCTACCATTGCGACAACTTTGTGTCATTTCCATTTGGCCAGCGCAGCCATGCGTTCGTTTGTTCGTAGGAAGAGCGCAACACCACTGACCTCCCAGCTGAATAGGCACAACGCTTGCATAGTTAATTGTAGAAGCGCGTGAATCGCTCATTTTGCCACGGTGACTGCTGTTTGCCTTGTGGAACGGAGCGCATTTTGCCAACGCCTTTGTGCTCCGCCTACATGTCTTGAGATATGAGAAGTAGATGCGACGATTCTCATTTTTCCTCTGCTCGCATAGTTGCTTGCTGGTTATCTCGTAGGTGGATAGAAAGAAAGTGACACCGGAAAGTGATTGTCAGCGCATCCGAGACTAACTTCAACAATTGAGAAAGTGCGACACAAAAGACACGTCAGCCACTGCAGTCGGGGCAGGAGCAGATGCAAATGTCCCTCACGCAATCATGGCACGGTGGTAGCCGATTCTTCCTCCTATTGCACTGCGTGATTGCTCAGCTGCAAAATAGGGGACGATAGAACAATCGCATTGTTGATGGCAAGACCGAACTCGTGATTCCTGGCTGGCCTGCCTCTTCACCTTACTGAAACTGAACGGAAGCCATATATTCATTTTGGTGCACATGCGGCAAAGCACAATAAATCATACAAGTAGGCAGCAAAAGGGTCCAGAGCAAAATTCCGTGCAATCGAGAAACCAGTAGTCACTTCAACGCTCCACCGTTCAATCCATAGGGCACTGAGGAGAATCTTCGTTGATGTTCCACAAGACTACGCCGAGTTTTATGACCACTGGCCGGAAATCACAGCGACGTTGTGCACACTCGAGGAGGAACGCGACACGCGCCTCAGAAGTTGTGCGCGCAACTGAAGTGGGATGCCTCTTACCACGACCCAGGTTACGTGCCAATGCTGGCTTCGTTGTTAGGTGCAGCATTAACGAAGTCGGAGAGAGGCAAGTCGCATCATGCACCGGTGACTCTCTGCAGAACATGCATTCATAACCACGATGCCAACATTAGTGCGCTGCCCGTACCGTGCCAACAGAGATCCGACCGCCATTCCGCGTGCAACTGCCAAAGCTCGCGCCTCGTGTTTTGCTCGCTTTGCTTTTCTGCGATTTCCTTGTGTGAGAGTAGCACCGCCTGTGGTATGACGAAGGATGAGTCGGCCGCAGGGCACTTCCAGCCTCATAAGCTGATATCCGCACACTCCCTCTCCTCCGCCCACTTGATGTATATACGCTTGACCAAGCAGTCCTCCACGTCGGGCGAGAAGCGTTTGATGAACACGCTTGCCATTACGGAGCCACCATTAGCTTACTTGGAGGAGAAGCGTGTTCTCCGAACCAGCTGAACCCTCATCACTCCATTGCACTGATTGCATCGTCGATGCGGAGCGCTCGCCAACTGCTCGCATCCTGCTGGTGAGAAGAGAACTGGGGCAGCTTTGCTTGAATGGGAGAATCTTTGAACTAAAATGGAATTTCTTCGCTGGATCAGGACAGACAGCATCTGCACTCCCCGTCTCCGTGGTGGATGCGTATGTGTTTGTAGTCCCTTCACCAGAGCCGATGGCGGTCATCAAAGTGTCGCTTCCATGCAGTGTTGATTCTCAGGTGCTGCGTCTGCATGCCGTCCTCTCACAAGCAATCCAGTTAAATTTAGTCAACGAATGAGAAGTCGGAAGGATTGCAGATGCACGCACATTGCATTTTAACAGGCCACGCACCGCCACTTTGCAGTTCACAGACTGCCAGTTGATTTGAAGCTGAGCCAACTGACGCCATGCGACTTCTTTGTGAGTGACGTGGGCTCTGCAGTGTTTCTTTAATGGCCAAAGTACGCAGGTGAATCATTTTGGAGAACTGCCTTCTGCCTGCTGTGTGGTTTGACGCTGGCCTTACCACATCCCCTGTGCCTTGCTTACGTCTGTTCATTGGTTTCCTGTTGTCTGGAGGTGCGGAGGAGATGTGCTAGTTCTGACGGGTTCTGCGCTCGCGAGTTTACCTTTGCACTGGTAGACTTGCTTATTGACAGGCAGTTGAATAGGGGAAAGAGGGAATGAGAGTTGACGTTAACTGGCCGAAAACCAAGACTGGTCACTCGCAAACGCAAATAAGTCTCAAGCAGCAATAGCATGATCAAAGTAACTTGGAGGGTAACAGCACGTTTCCGGCTGGTGGTCACTTCATAGCGGGGCTGTCACTGCACTGGATGGTTGCTCAGCCGCAAAGTGGTGGATGCCAGACGCACCACACCAGCATCAATTCAGCAGTTGAGAGTGTGCCCCGCCTACTTTTACCCTGTCCAGTGAAGCATTGAGTGTAAAGGAAGTCGGGCAGATGCAATCGCAGAAAGCATCAATGCATCGCTGTGTGCCAACGACGCGGCTTCTACTCGCTGCCCTATTAGATGGGCAATGCAGAGTGGTAAGAACTGCGCTGATTTCGAAAGCCCTTTTGACTCTCGAACCTGAGTGATGGCACTTGACGTCTAACGTTGAGGACTACTAAATGAAGTGTAGGTAGAGCAATTGGCATGGTTTGGAGTGCAGCATCGACGAAGCGGGCAGAGGCAGCCATGCACAGGTGGCTTTCTGCTTACCGGCTGCCCATGAGGGTGGCTTTGCGAAGACGATGTGGAGACGACTCCTGAGCATTCAGCCCCGCAGTGGACAGCGCTTCTATCTCTGCATGGTAGCATTAATCGCAGCGACGATGATGTCGGCGCCACCCGACAGCGTTGGCACCTTCTCTTCTCGGGTACCAGTTGGCGGCATGTCAGCGTATGATGAGCAGGGAGGGAAGTAGGAGGAAACGGCCAGTTAACAAAACCACCGGTCTCCTAAGACTGGCAGGCCACCTCATCACCTTTTTCCATGACCGACACACACACACGCACATGTTTAGAAGGATTTCTTAGCTTAGCAGTTCTTGTCTGTCCAGCAGGCACCTCACAATGAGGTTCTGCTACTCCATGTGCATCGTCTTCCCTACAGGTGTACAAGGAAATCCACACAACGCATGCGAACGCCTTATCCAATGGTACACACAACTGCGGTTCCGTGGCAACTTGGATCGTCCATCGGGGCTACGCGGTTTCGGTTGTGTGCGCGAGTGGTCATCAATGCTACACATATCCAAAACATGTTTGAAGCGAGGAAGGCTTGAAGCCAACAGACTGTCGCCTGATCTAGTAATACGTGCCAACAAAGGATGAATCCACAAACAGATGATGTCACCTTACCTAGTCGTCGCTGCATACGTTGACGGTTGGCGAAGCACGGATGCCGCCTGCAGTTGCCTCGAGGGCGAACTTTCCTAACTGAATGCAAAATGCGTTGATTATGCGGCAGCTCGGTGAGCCACAATGCGCCTACCAGACTGCCTCTAGACGCTATGCTAACGAAATATCATCCACTTGTCTTCGCTCTCGCATTGAATGGACTTGACATGAGCACACCATGACGCGCACAAAGTCAGGCACACACCGAAAATGCCTCGACTGAGAACAGGTTGTTGGTCTTTCTCCGTCGCTTCGGTCCTCGGCGGGTGTTGCGTCCAGTCAGTCCCTGAGAGGCTCCATCCTCAACGGATCTCGTAATCGTACTCAGTTAAGATGGCCAAAACACAGAGTCTTACACTCAGGCCTTTCGTCACCGCCCACTTATTTTACTAGCAATCATTCGCTCACCTTTAAATGGGGCGCCACGGAACGATGCATCCCTTCTGGCTCCAAGACTTACAACGTAGTCGAGCATTTGCATCCTCCCTCGCCTGCGGGGGTGACCATAGAGAAGGCACAGCGCCTGCAGGAAAATAGGAAGAGCGTTTGATTCGAACAGAAGGGTGAAGCGGATCCCTTCACCACACACCCACATCTCTATGACCCAAATGGTTGCATTGAGTTAATGCTAGCAGTCACCACACTGACCATAGCTGAAGCAGTGCTTTTGATTCGCTTAAATCGGTAGGAGTCTGTCTGTGGGTTGGGAAATGGAGTCATGATTGTTATCATGCGTGCGCCTCATGAGTTGGCGGTCTTGCCGATGCTGTTGTGTAGGCGTCCTCAAACTTTGTATAAGGCGAAAGAACGCATAGCAGTGGGGCGGGATGTGAGGGCCAGGGGCCAGCCTACACGACTAGGGCTAGATGACCACCTCTCTGCGACCAAAGTCCAAACTGCTGGCCGGAACGAAAAAAGGTGTTACAACCACCAATGCAGGCAGTCTCAAATGGCGAGATGCAGGTACTTCCTTCTGAATCCAGCTAGTCGTGGCTAGTGTGGCGCATTGTCGAAACCACCCACGCTAACCATAAATATCGAGAAAGCAGTGTTTTCCTTGAAACGAACAATCGCATCAGTTTCATGCAGTTATCACCAAACTCTCCGGATGCCTCAAATGCAAAACCATATTTGGATAAGTAGCGCCACCAATTTGCAATCGTGCCGAAAACAGCACTAACTTAGACTTCGACGTCTATGAGTTATAGTTTGTCAACCCCACTAAGCTTGGCTTTCGGTGAATTCGCTTTGATATTGAGGCGTTTGAAGTTGTCGTGTGTGGATACACTCGCACTCAACAACTGGGTTTGCTTGAAAAGCGGGTGGCATTTCACACGCTTAGGCCATAGTGTCGCGCTGTCCAGTCTTTTCACGGTGTTACCAGCGACGACCAAACGCCCGTGTAGATGTAAATGAAGAAGAAATGGAAGGCAGAACAAGCTCACTCCTTACAGCATCATTCCCTCTACTCTATCCACAGGGCATTCACTTGAATGCGACATGAGTGAATCAAATATGTGCAAGCGAATGAAATGAACACTCTTATTCCCACAGTTTCCTGTGGAAAGAGGAAATGCGCATGGATACTGTCAAACCGGAGTGGTCAACTCATTGACATTGCGTGTGTGGTGCGCCTAATCGCGTCGCCTGACATAATGCAGCTTTCAACCTTTAGTGGCGCGTCTGTTCGAGGAAACCTCAATTTTAATGGCAAGTGCTTAGAAGGAATGAAAAACAGTGCTAACCGCGATCGCATTAGGTGCCCTTGGGTGACTCCCGTCTGCCTTAGCGCGTTGAGAATGCTAAGCAGAAAAAACAGCCCCATACCTTAGATACGACACATGAAGAAGAGGGTCGTGGCTCTCGTGCTTACAAATTTGCCTCATCATGAAATGTGGCGAGCTCAAAGTCGTGGTGAGTGTGTTATAATCCTGATCCAATCAGCCTTGTGAGGTCGGTGCGGGCGGGTATAAGGTCACAGCGGCACCACCAAGACAGTCATTACAAATGCTGCCAGCAGTGATTGTGGCACTACTGTGTGCAACACTTTGCTCTGGTATGCCCCAACTTCACTTTTTCATCTCTGGCCTCTTCTCCTTCCCCCTCCCCTCTTCCATTTTTTAGTCTTAATGCTAGAATAGGCGGTGCATAACGTCTGTCTCTTTCAAGTCCAATCAATCCGCACGTTGTGGGGCTCCCGCGTCATTGGTCAGCCGTGCGGTGTCGCCTGCCCACTGGACTGCGAGTACATGGAGGACTAGGTAAGTGGGCTACTCTGCTAGAATAGGTGTCATAATGAAGCACGCATAAGCTAATGCATTTTGTGCACATGCAAGCCAAGATGAAAACTGTGCTTACATCCTCACCTATTAAGCTGGCTGAACACAGACTTTGGGCTTTGTTTTCATGAAATTTAGGATCCAGTTGTTCACACCGTCACTTCTGCCAACAAGATGACAATTACAGATGGCAAATGTGTGGTCGCAATCCAATTTTGGGGTTCCCCGTGTCAATGGCACAAAGGCATGTAGGCTTCCAATCATTATTTCATAATACCAAGAACCTCTCTTGACGAGCATTGACTGTTGATTCCGTGATTGCAAAAATGGCATTGCAGTGTGGCAAGAAGGCGAACATTTTTCCTGAGAATGGTTGTGGTGTACATCCCGGCAAAACGCTTAATTGCGAGCTTTTGTGTGCAAACTGGTCAGTGTACAATTTGACGGTTAACTTAATGAGATTCAACTTGTAAGCCGACGCGACGGCAGTCCAGGTGATTGTACTCGCTTCGATCGTAGGAAAAGCTAGCCTCTGCATGCGGGACGTGACTCTGCAGAAGAGGATTGAAATCGTGGCAAATGGTCAGGATCCGATGTTGACGTCGTCCACGTACTTTGTGCCCTACTGCAAGTTCCCACCACCCAAAACAGGCATCACAATGTGTGCTAAAATTTGGGTGGTAAAAATCCCAAAATCTTTCGCTTAAACACACGATGGTGTGGACATGATGACGTCGTTCCCATTCCCTCAGTTCCTCAATGGGTGGCATGCTTTCCATTTGGCATTCGCCCTTTTTTGGAGCAGATGGTAACAATTGGGTAAGCCGTTTGTATTTCAACTTCTCTGTGGACGCCTTCTTGCTCATTGTACGCATTCTATGCAACAAACTGCTGCATATATCCTACAATAGGCCATGCTTACCGTAGACAATTTGTACACCTGCCTTTGGGACGGAACTGAGCTTCTCCACCGAGGTCACTGCGCCTGTGGTAGGTGCATGAAACGTGTACAATAAGCGAACCTCTATAGAGCGCTTGGCTGTCGCACCGAAAGTTGGGTTGATTTAAGGGTGTGGGGTAAAAAAGCCTTCTTCTAACAGGTCTCTACACGAGGTAAACAGCCTCCTTAAAGCATTGTTTGCCTACCACGTCCATTAGCATTAATGCTGGCCCTCTGCATTGTTAGTCGACATGATGAAGAACAAACCTCTGATGTGAGAGCATTTTATGGAATATCTTACCCACCACGTGACCACCCACATCAAACCTTCGTTTGGTTGGGAGGAGGATCGTATCTGACGGTGACCGTCACCTGAAGTTGAGCATTGCAACAGGAAGTTTTGCAACACGTGGCCGGCTTCATGCACCACCATCGCGAAAGTACAATTCGGTTATTTCACTGCAGTTTGTGCCACTTTCCGTCCTCAGCATTTGTGGTTGGCAACTTATAGACCTCACACTGCGCTCCGCAATTTAAAATACGGAGCAGCACAAAGTAAGTTTTCTTTTTGTCTATTACCACAGAACATAACGCAGCCTGCGAGAAGAGAAGAGGTGGGAGAGGGTTAGTCGGCAGTTTAGAGGCACATCAGGCTAATTGCAATCAGTGGTAGAAGCCAAGCATTCCTTCAATTCTTGATTTTGAACCGTCAAAATTTGACACCACGCGGGAAATATTTCCTTCAGGCAAAGCCAGCGCATATAAATGCGTGTCACGCAACGTTTGCTTCAGGACAGGCAGCCGTCACCTCATTAATAGCCCCAAGACGTTCTTTGGGTGGACGATTGCCTCTCTGAATTCATTGACACCACCTGCCTTCTCCTGTCTTCCCAGGCAAGTTGGCCAATCAGTGAATTTACCACGATTTTGTCGGCTCCTATCTGGAGAGCAGACACATTCTGCTGCCGATGCCAACCTCTATGCCAATCTAAGTGACAACTGCGGCTCCCCGTGCCCAGCTCTGTCTGCGCAAGCTACACTCAAATGTGCACTTCAGTGATTCTTCTTTAATTAGCAATGCAAACACTCTCTCACTAAGTGTTTTGGCCTAAATCCACAACTTCATTTGGTTAGCCGATCCTCCTTTCATTGCATTTCCCAGCATCCACGCAAACAAGGCCAATTCGCTTACTAGTTCAACACGTGTATCTACTACTGTGTGGACTACCAGCATAGCACAGCAAGTGGCGTCAGCATTGACCAGGATTCCTCATTTTCTTCAACCATGGCCAATTACGCCAGCCTCATCTGCATCCATGTTTCGATTTGAACTCTCGGCAGTTTGCAGCGATGCCACTGACTGGGAAGGGCCAATGCAGATTCAGGCGCTGCCTGCCTTGTTTAGTCCAACTTAACAGCTAGGCGAGCTTAAACATGGTATTTCACTTCAGTCACGCTGGATCGTCGTTCATGCTGGCCTTGGGGCAAGACAATGGAATCATCTACAACTGCATCAATTCCCCGCGTTCAGTGTGTGTTCCACTTATCTGGTCCAAATGTGTAATCCTCATGCCCACTAAGAGGCCTCCCTCCATTGTTTGCTGCCAGGGAAATATGGGTGCCTGCTAATGCATTGTGGCATTAAGGGTGGATGCAAATCCCATTCCAGGAGCCCTTCTTGTGACTCCGTGGTTGCTGTAGAAGGCACGAGGGTACCTTGTGCGTTGTCTTTGTAAAATGCACGTGTGAGGAGGGCGAAAACGGGAAAGGGCGCACGAGGAACCATGCACACGAGAATAGCAATAGGGTTGTACAGCGGTAGGGACTGGCAGCCACGGACTCTCGCAAGATGCTATAACTCATTTGTCGGAATTGCGTGAACCATTGCTGAGATTGTTTTCCACAGTCGTGTGACCTACGCGCAAAAGAGCAGCTGCATTTGTTCAAGAGATTGGGATGTCTGTCATTGGCAAAGTCCTACTCATACCTTCAAAATACTCACAACGATGGGGATATGCGCATCCACTAGGAAATGGCAACCATGCCGAGCTAGCAAGTAGACCAAGGTCAGTGGTCCCCTATTGTTTTCCATAATGCAAAAATAAGCTTCGGCTGCTGCATTCATGGACCTTGTTTGCTGACCACGCATGTTTGTCAGCCGTAACTCAGCCAAACAGCCAAGGAGCAGCTACCTTGTCCCACTCATTTTCAACTGCCTGTCTTTTAAAAGTGATCCAATTTATTAGGAACAGTAGTTTAATTTTAGAACAGATAGTAAGAATTGTGGATCGGTGAGGTCCATCAAATCATGCCAACTAATCAGGCTCCAGCTTACTTTATTGCGTTTACTTCCACACTCGTAAAAAATGCAATTGTAATGTCTTGCCATCCCCGTCCAACAGTAGTATTTTCGTCTGTTTGTTCAAATTAAATGCAAAATAGCTTATTCATTTTGAGGCATAAAAACAAATGCCAAGGGAGGAAATGCAAGCAGTCTGAAGGGTTTCGTGGTTGTTCCCTAATTGCGATACAGATTGCCCTCGAGCCCCTTCAAGTGGTTGGGCGGAGGTGCTGTGCTCCACAAGTAACAACTCGTTTGGTGGCTTTGATTGTCGAGTTGAGAATGGATGCCTGAAGCATTCGCTGTTGAATGAGCGATTACTTAGCAAATGCTCCGAGGTGCCCGAATTTTGCAATGGCCTTTGTGGCCAGTAAGCACATCCCACAGCTTGGCGTCACAGTTTGCATCCGCTTACTCCAAGACTGCCATCCCGAGATTTCGAAAGTCTAAGTTCTCCTCAGACGGCCACGCTTTTGGCACAGGAAGGCACAAATCAATTAGCCTTCGCACGTTTTGTTCAGAACTGCCTTCTCAAATCCTGTCTAACTTCATCTGGGTAGGCGGCCTCTTTGTTAATACCCACAAACTTACACGAGCATCGCGTCCCGTCAGTGCGGTAATTTGACGATTCCAAGGCCACGCCCCATGCTACCTCTCCTGCCTAAGCAACTTCGCTCGCATTCATTTTACCAAACATCGGTACAAACATCTACAAGTCCAGAGCCACGTCGAAGATCATGGAAGACTACCGAATTCGAGCCATGAGGTGACGTGGATGTATCTGGTGCCTAGCAGAGTTTCCACTCCTGTCGACTGTAAAGAAACTTGACTTTACCAATTCCATCACATCAGAGTCTGCACAACGTGAGGGTCGACTTAGCTGACAGGCTAGTGATTTTGCGCTGTTTTGTCAATGAAAGAGACACATGCCAGAGGTAGTAAAGCGAAAATGGGACGAGATTCTTGCAATGGCCGAGGAGTTATGCGAAGCAATAAGTGAGCTAGAGTCAGGATAAATGGTGAGGCAAATAAAATAGCGCACCATTTTGGAAGAATGATAGCGTGGGATACGTGGGTAGTAGTGGTAAGGAGGCGAAAATGATGGCGTTATAGAAGGGGAGGAAAGAAGAATGGATTGACCTCGCAGTGGCATGCACAAGAAAGGCAACGCAAAACATCATCGTGGCAATGGCAACAGAGCAATGTCACTGCGACGGAAGTTGCATGCGAATGCAATACTTCTGGAGAGGGCTAATGTTAGGCTTGGTGGGACGGGTAATCAGCGTTCGGATCTAATTTGAAGGGGCATTCAATGCATGTGCGATTCATTTCTACTAACCCCAATTCAGTAGCGCTGGAGGCAACATTTAAGGTGGCACGAACGGAGGAAACTAGCTGGGCGTGCGCTGAAACAGCCTAGTAGTCTACGTACGTATCACTCATGGCAGTTTGCAGACTCAAAAGGGTCTTGCCCAGTGCTAGTGACATGCCACAAGTCTGCAAGGCTTTAGCGGGCATGATGTTAAAGGCAAGGCCAGTGGAAAGAAATGAAAACCGAAACCAACGGCTTATACCAGTTCATCGCTTCTTGCTTTACGAAAAAAAAAACATTTCCGAACACATACCTGCTGTAAACAAGCAGGTTAAGTGCCGTTACTGTCCGAGAGTATATTCGCTCGAAGCTCCTCGCTCCACTATGCGGTCGAAATTATGTGTGCCTTAATGCATCGGCCTTGATCACAACAGCGATACTCACAAAGAGGCGATGGCGTCTCCAACGCTCTATCGAGATGACGATCTAGACAAGGCTGTTGCCTCTTACCAGCGCCTACCGCGAACGGGTCTTCATTCGCCACTGCTTCCGCATGCTTGAAGGGACATAGATACTAGTTGTCTTTCTCTGCCTCTGCACTTGATGCCACACGAATAGCATTGTGGTTTGACAACATGGACGCAAGGACAGCGTTGTATCGTTAAAAGAGACGTTGAGCAAGTGGTCCGAAGCCTCACCGGACCAGCATAAATGTTTTTTAGGGTGGTTGACAATGCAGCTGACCTCCTCTCGACTGGCATTCCTAAGGCTGCTTTCTCGTATTGCTTTGCTGTAACAGCTAACCTGCCACTATCCGAGTGTGCATGTACTCAACTTTGCTTTAGTTGCCCGTAAGATTAGTGCAGTGGAAAGCATTGAGGGAGAGGGAGGCTGACCAATACCCAGGTTTTTATGCATCACTCGCATGTTGGTATGAGTGACTGTGACGAAGGGAGACACGTGGTCCATGAGCAGGGGCACAAAGCAACAGCCCCATGTATTTCGCCACCACAGCGCCTGATTGCTTCAACAGCACCTCCTTCATTCTGAAACTTTCCCGAATGCACCTTTCTTAGAAGCAAATTTAATTCTTTACTTTTTTGCCTTCCCCACATGATATTGCGTTACTGCCTTTCACTGCTCACGTTGGCGTCGGCTCAGAAGCTGTGGTTTTGCACTACCACGTGCAATTACAGCAATGGCCTTGATGCCACTGAGCTTCGCGTCCCATCAGCCCTAAGCGTTGATGTCGCCTATTGTCAGCAAAGCCGTCGGCAATGTGCAGGGGCACAAAAATTAGTTCGGCTTTATGCACTGTCACATTGTCCTTAGTCAGAGGTGCTTCATTTGCAGCCGCTTGATGTTTTCGAGCACTAGCGGGTGCGCTGTGTTGTCGCCTTCGTGCGTGAGCGGTGTGACAACTCGAAGGCCTGTTGCTTGGAGAAAAATGTCTAAAGACGCACCGCCCATTTACTGACATGGGCCACGGCTTTCCCTTTAAAATCTGCCGGTTTTCTTGCTTTCTCATCAATCCCAATCACATGTGCTATTGACTGAGCCGCTGCATAACCAGAAGCGTCAATTGGAGATGAATGGGGTGGAGGCTTACTTTGTTAATAGATAAAATGAAGGCGGCAGATGCTGCCCCTGTGTGCCCGTATGGCACAGATTGCAAATTGGAGTTGTGAAATCGTCTTTAGAGGGCTTGGAGAAATGCCCAGTTGCGTTGAGCACATCAGCGCAGAGCTTCGCGTGGCATTTCTCATCATTTGCTTTACTGTAGGAAAAGCAACCTACATCGGCACGGCCAACCTTTATCACGTCTCCCAGATGGCAGCCCAAGTGACCGAGCCAGTTGCTGAATAAACAGATTGCTAAATGTCGCATTGCTGGAAGAGCGTCTGTAAGAAGTCACTGGCAGTAGTGTGTCTGTGACATCACAGTCACCGATTTGCCATCGACTTGTGCTTTTGTTGCCAGGAAAGGCAATTTGATGCCACTGCACCGCTGAGCTGAGTTTTGCTTGCACTTCCCATGCCACGATGCTCATGGCCAAATATTTGATCATTGGTTGGCTTGGCATCGAGTCAAGGACTTATTATGTGGCACGATGAAACTCTCGCACGCCTTGTCACTCCTTTCGCCATGTCGCGTTTCATCAAGTTTGGCATTATGAATAGCAGGCCGAGAAACATGTTTTGATGTTGGTCTTCCTTTGAGGCACTGCACATGCCACATTCATTAAGCTCGAAACAAACGCATGCAGAGGACTCTGCTGCTCTCATGTTGAGCGATAATCGGAAGTGCTTGCAGAGGGGAATCACCAATTCTTTAAACTGGTTAACCCTTCAGTCCCGTGACAGTCCCTCAGTAGGCAGGCACTTGACCACATGAAGACAACTTGTCTGCCTTGTCTCAAGATGAGTTGTGAAAGTAAGGTAGCCTTTCCCGTTTTAAAACTTGGGCATCAATCAGGCGCACAACTCAAGCCACGGACTTGTCTCCAGCCCCTTTCTGCCGAGTAATGCTGCCGTGGCAGACCATGCCGTGCATCGTTGGCGATTCAGTGCAGCTGAGTGCTGTCGCTTTCCACCTCCACCGACACTCAACGCCGCGTGCCTCGTGTTGCAGTGCTGCATTCCAGTCGCCAGACGCTTCCTGTCAGATGGCCAATGCACACTCTGCTTGATTGATGGGCAACCTGCACAGTTGGATTTCATTTGCGGGATTCCCACAATTAAGCCTGTCTATGCTATCCATTCGCTTGCATGTCCGAATGCCACACTCAATTCCACTTGTCCGTGCAAAGACCCTGACTGAATCAACGCTCAATGCTGTTGGTGAAAAAACGCCTAGACTAAGGCTAACATGAAGTGGGAAGGGGTGTACCATTAAGGTGGATGGGCATTACATCTTTGGTGTTAAATTTAGCTGCATCAGCCTGTGTGGTGAGCCTCTGTATGCAGACGTGGTTCCGAGCCTGTGGACTCACAGAAAGGCAAGATCGTTGACATATCAGCGACTCCAACAAAAGCCTTCGACTGTGTGCTTCTGATTTTGATCAACTCAATGCACTCACTTTGTCAACCCGTGCAGCGAACACGAAACGCCCGACAATTTGGAAACACAGCAGGCAGAAAACGGATGCGCTTGTCCAGGCTACCGTGCCGACAGACAACAGGAGAGTGAATGCGATCAACTGCTGCCGATATGTTTGCTCGTTGGTAGAAACGCCCGAATTTTAGACAAAGAAGAACTCGCATTGACTAAATCTGCATTCTGCTACTAACGCAGTATTTGAGCGAATTGTCGAGCATTCCGATCATTCCTTGATTAGACGTCCTTCATTTGAGCGACCCGTCGGTGCTGCTTTTGCTTGGGTGCTGCGAGTGTGTCCCGCTCCTGTCGTTGCTCTTGACCCCAGAAGCTACAATTTCATAAGCGTCAGATGTGAAGGCAAGCTGCCATACCAGCTGCAATTACCTTCGCCTGCTTCTCTTTGATTGCGCGGACTGTTTTTGTCATCCCATCGGGTGGGTGGATGAAACTGCAAGTACAAGACGTTAGCTGCGAAACTAAACATCCCAATGTTCAACTACTTAGCACACTGCATCAACATTATTTTCATTCCTGCCTCATGCCCACCTTTCCGGTCTTAGAAGGTCCTAAAGTGAGATGTCTCCAAAAACCTTTAAAAGAAGCGTTTGTGTCTTGCAGTTATGTTCCTAACAGGCACTGTACCACCTCATTGTTCGATATCATTCGGTCACTTTATTTCACTGATTGCCTTGATACCACCATTGTGGGCAGCGCATTGCCAAGGCTGAAATCATTGAGCACTTAGTGTCCATCTCGGGTAGTGGTTTGCCAAACTTTCGCCACATTCTTGCTCATGGTTTCGCCATTGAATGCAAGAGACTGTATGCTAACCCAAAATTGCTGCTTAAGCTAGTTGTTCTCGAAATCGAAGCCAGTGGACTGCAATTAAGGGAATCTTCCCACTTGAAAATAATCTCCACGCATGTGCAGAGGTAAGCCACTGACAACTTTGCCTCCCATTGCTTACCTTTCCCTACTTCTCTGATGCTAAGTGGAGGGGAGGGAAGACGATTTGCATTCCTTCGCCTGATCGAATGGTAGCTTGATGCTGCGTGCATCTCCAGCCTGTCAGTGCCTCCAGTTGAATTTTATCTAATTGAACGAGTTAGCCAAACTCGCATGCTTCGGTAGATGCTTCCTGGACAGGGCGAGTTTGGCATGTTGCTCTAAGTATACTTAACAACAATATTATCGTGTCATACCTCCTCAATTGTAGTAAATTCACCTCCTTTCTGGCAGAATGCGGCATCAAAGCTTGCTTCAAACATCAGTATTTTGACTTAGCACAGACGCTTCTCCTGCCATTCTATCTCCACCTTTCAGGTTCTTCTCACTGCACTTCGTTCTACCAGTTACTCTCCTATCCACGATCATTTGGCCTAAAGTAGCACGAAGGACACTAATGAAAGGCGTTCGGCTTATCTAAGGTGCCACTAATGTGGATGGGTGAGGGTGTGTAGACAACCCAGTGGACCGCGCAACGCATCTTGTGGATGCAGTTGAGGAGGGGCTGCCCGTGTGCCGTGTAAAAGTCCGTTTTGTCTCCAAGTCATCTGAAATCAATCCGAATGTTTATGTGCCAGCTGAAGAGCAATGACGCCTCGCATATTGTATCTCAAGTTGTCTAGCGAATAAGAGCAAGTGGAGGCATGTCTCTTGCACAGACCGCCCTCCATTGTCAATAGACCTGCACTTCCCGTATCTGAGCGAGTGGCGAAGAACACCTCTCGCCTACGAGAGAGGCTCTTGAATGACGGTCGAATGATACATCCCATTTATTCCTCTTTTGCCCTCGATCCTCGCGTGCTGCAATCTTCCAAATATCTACTACAGATACTGTATCATGCGGTCTATTTTGACCGTCTCTGAGCTTGGCAAACATTTTGGTTTGTTACGACAAAATGTAACATCTACGCAATTGTTTGCTTATTGTGACTTGTGGATCTGCTATTTGATCGAGAGGGGAAGTGGAAAAACAATGGATCTTATGTTTTCACCAGTGAAATTCATAAAGTTTGAACACGTTTGCACCGCCGATTTCATGTTCTTATAGTAGTAGCGTCAAATGATCCACCATAATCTGAGCAGTGCCCTGCGGGGCGTCGGGATGGGGCCACGAACCTCTCCATTGTCGAATGACTAGCATTTTCTTCAAACACCCGGTGCGCAGATGAAAGAGGGTAATGCGATGGCAAGACCAATGGCTTTATTCGTAGGCACCTCACTGACAGACATTCGAATGTCTCGTTGTGCCACGACTTCTAGTTACTGTGAGTTGGTTCTCTTGACGTTCCCTTCACGTTCGAGTGCCCACCGGTTCGGTGATACCTGTGTTGATGCAAAGCTCCGTCTCCCTCCATCATGCGCTTTCTCACGTATCCAAACACTGTCGCAGTCTCCGGCTATCCTCACTCCATTTTAGCATTCTACTGCGCTCCACAGGTGCCAAAGAATGCCCAGATCCGAGCAGACGCTGCAAGTGCTTGAAACGGCTGCTAAATCTTAAGGAATGCTACGCCCAATGGCCTGACATTTGTGGTGTTAGACAAAGATCAGCAGCTCTGTGCTAGACGCAGAAGATATGAACGCAAGAGCAAGATGACGAGTCGCAACTTGTAAAGGCGAATGCACCAGGTTTGCACAATCCCGTCAGTGAGGAAGACTTTGTGTCGAATTCAAATAAGCTGGGACTGACTTGACAAGCACCTTCATTCAACCGCATTACGGCTTCTTCACCGCGGCTAATGTTCGTAGTAGGACACGGTGAGAAGGCACTCGGAAGCTCTGAATCGTGTTGGTCAACCTTCAACGCGAATATGAGCAAGTGAGGGTCTACCATCGATGAGGTCAATTAGGCTCTAACAAGAACCGATGGAACATTTTGATGGTTTTACACGATGCTCAACAGGAGATAGTGGAAGTCAGGCTACTTATTCATGAATTTCCCCTTGCCACATTCAAATCCGTCTTCGCAAGATGAAGCTGGTGAACGAGGCAGGCTACCGGTAGAGGTGCATAATTTTTCCCCTTTGATTCTGCTTCTGCAGTGCCAGCAAATAATTAGTCTGATTATTTCCTCTCGCTAAAATCGCTTTACTTGCTGGCCTTTTTAAATCTACCACATTAGCCGACTAGCTTTGAGTAGATTGGCGAATTCGCTGAAGTCCATCGTGGCGAGATTTGTGTGCTCATCGACGTCTAGTTAGCATCTGGCAGCAAGTCATTTGTCCACTCACAATTGGTGGTCCATCGCTCTTTGTCAGCACCACTACTAATTCCACAGGACAAGTGATGACCGCCACTGGTTGCTTGGGTTCGCCATTGATTTAGGCTGGAATTTCTAGTTTGAAAGTTGATTCCCCATATCCTCTCCCCTTCCGCAACAAGTGATTTCTGCATGCTGTTCTCTAAATCCCTAACTATGTCCCATTTAGTGGATTAGCTCCTGTTTTGAATCATTGCGCAAATTTAGTTGGTAACTTTTGCTGCTGTAGACGCAAAATCGCCGCTCCAGAGCGATCAAGAAACTCTCCACACCGACGCAAGATGAAGCTGATGGAGGGCAAATGGTATTAACGTGAAAGGCAGCTATTCCCACGGCCGTGCCTTCTTCCTGCAGACGCATTCAAGAGCTGCATTGCCTGGCCGACTTGGCTGCCTACACACCATCACCCATCAGCCTAGTTAGCACTCTCGATAAGCCTAGCATCAATGCGGAGAGTAGACCACATTGCTAGACGATTGTGACTTCCGTCAATAACAAACTGCGCAACAGAGGCAATAAACGCCACCTTCGCTTGCATTTTTGCATATTTTTTGCATGGTCAAATCAGCCATAGCAGAACAGAAAGCCAATGACAAACTAACTTTAAACTATGAACATCCCCGTCCGCACTAGACTTCGGTGTCCGCATTGACATGTGCGATGCCCAAAGACGCTCAGCGATTCTCACCAGGACGTGTCTGCTTTGCCATTTTGCATCGAAAGCAGACTTTCCCCTCCGACCCTTCCCCCTTTCAAAGTTAACCACCGGGATGGGGTCTTTCTGTGGCCAGGCTTTGGATGACGCTGTGGATTTACAAAATGAATTCACCTATAACTACGTCTCACAATCCTCCTTCCAACTGCATTCGACCGTTCAGTGAGGCCTTGTTATTCCCACTGCTGCGCATACTGCACGAATGAGGCGTCAATTCAATGGCCAGCAGTGCCGATCGTGGATGGTTTTCCCACCACTTCCCCTTCTCGCCACGACAGCATTCACTTGACCATTCTCCTTTTTTCCATTTAAATCCTCTACTCCATTTTCTTGCAGCCAATCAGCCTGCCTTTCCTCACCTCCTCTGCTGTTCAATCACCCTGTCACTGCCTTTTAGCCGACATGCCTCCAACGCCATTGCAATTTTAATGGTGCCATCAGTAACGCACGTTGTGATTGCGCATTTTATTTACTCTCACCGCTCGCTATTTATGAGATCGTGCTAAGCCTGTGATGCTGTCTGCTGATACTGCGAGCCATTCACACCAACATTAACTGCGTGGAAGTATGTCCAACTGTGAAGTTGTGGAATGCGTATAATCTGATTCGTGTTGTGCTGCCGCCATTAATTCTCCCCAGCTCGCCTGCTAACATTCATTGAACGTACATTCAAAGTGCCAAGGTACCATTTCCATCAGTCGCAAGTACCCAAAAGTGGGGGATCGGCCACATCCTTGGTGATATCGCTATTTGCTAAGGCAAAATGAAGTGCCACTCTGGGTGTGGGTCATCAGAGATGTTCGTTGCGACATTTAGGTCATCGGTGAAATGCTTAAAGTTGATGTGATGACATTAGGGTGTCTGTCTAGTCGCTGAGGTGTCCATCGTCAGAGTCTGAAATGAAGGGATTCGATGCGTGAATGCCACTTATGCAAGTCAAAGGCAATACAAACAAGATAAACCGGCGGTCGCCACGGAGACTGTAGCGGCGCGGCGAGGGGGTCATCCTGTGGCGGACTACCTTTCATGCGCACTCATTCCCACTTAAGGAGGCACAGGATGAGGAGGTTTGAGTAGGCCTTAGTAGACACGGCAATAAGTGTAATTGCTTTCTGAATGCATCTCCATTTGATCAAAGCTTCGTCTTCAAGCATTGAACGTTTGAACCAAAGAATATGAGGCAGGTAGAATGCAATTGAGGAGTTACAGCTAATCGGTTTCTGATCAAGTGTGCTATCAGAAAAAAAAGGTACAATTCAGGTTAGTTGGTGAAACGCTTTGAATCGATGCGCCGTTTGGGTGCTTTCCACTGTACGGGCGAAAGTGGGGCGCAACGCAGGTCACGACAGAGGCGGTGGAAAGATAGACGAGCTGATATTCGGTACTTATTGAGGCAGTTGATGGCGTGCCGTGAGGCATCCAGGTGCTTTGTTTGCTCTGTTTGCAGAATGCCCAATGTCCACAGCAAGTGATTTTTAATGTTGCAGGCCTGGCTCTGTTAAGCATTGTGCTTGTGTGGATTGCCATCCCTGGGGCAAACTGCAGTGCAGTATCAACGATCATGAGGCATCGCATATAGTGCGATGCAATATAAAGCGACTGTTGAGTGAGAACCGTGGTGGTGTGGGCATGAACACAGTATGATGAACAGCGCAGATGTGACAAAGCATTCCCAATGAATGCAGTTCTAGGTCATCACTGCAGCGTCCGATTCGCAATTCCCCGTTGGTAGCAGAGGTGCCAAGGCAAGTGCTTTCAACGTAGCTATACGAATGATGCGGCCGAGATGACCTACGCAAATTGTCAGGTACCTCGCACAAAAGCGGTACCAAATTTTAGCCAAATGCGTACGACTTAAGGCATTACCGCAAAGTTTAATGTTGCGCTAATTGCTGTGTTTTCAACACTTTTCCTTTGGTGTGGTGGCGAAAAGAGTGGAATTTGCTAACCTGGGTAATGCAGCACTGCTGCACCACCATCCACCTTGCTAAACATTTTGCTTGCACTACAGCCTACTATCAAATTGTGAGTAGAGTCATTGCGTTTGCAGTCAACTTATCCGCCTGACACGACCACAGCGATCAGTGCAAATGTCGATGATGAAATGCTTGCGCATGCATTATTGCCTTTTGAACCACCTATAAACAAATATTTTGCAAAGCTTTTCCTTTTGCTTCATTAATTGCGAGAGGAATTCGGTTATTTGAGCCTGGTGTCTGCCTATGCGAAGGCGGTAGGCTGACAACCGGCACACTCCATTGCTATGGCGAGAACCTCTTCCGATGATAGACCTTTCTGTGCATAAGCACACCAAAGGCAGTTAGTCTGTACCTTCGAATCGTCCAACCCATGCCACTCTTATGCTGGGAAATGCAGTGTGCTTGTGCAACTGTGTGACAGGCTTCCTTTCATTTTCTGATAAAGTGGCGGCTTTGTCACACGATGTTATTGTTCACGAGGCTACTTTACCTGGCTGAGCACCATTCTAAGCTTCTGGATTTAGGAGATGGATGAAAAAACTGGACTGTGGGTAAAATGATTGCGCAGGGACAGAGCACCTGAGCACAGTATTTGATGTTTTTCGTCGATCTTAGGTGAGCGCAATAACAGGAACCATCAAAACCTCAGCACGCCGTTCTCCGAAATTCAAAAGACGTCATTGCTTGTCTCCTTTCAAAGGAGCCGCCCAAAGGCTGAGTTTTTGCTGCACCCAACTTCACCGCTGGCCCAATGACAAAAGCAACGAGCCACCGAAGACAGAAGTGAGAGAAGAGCGAATAGGTTGTTCCTGGTTTACACATTCCTTGTGTAGGCCTGATTGTGTGTTATTCACAAAGTGCCTTCCTCACTTTATCTAAATGCCTAGCATTGAAGCAACTTAGAAGGGAGTGGGAAGTAGGGCAAGTGGAAGTTGATCAGCTGAATGGCATGAAAAGCCGTAGAAAGTTTAAAGAACGGCGATTCGTATTTGCCTACTACATAATTTCGTGTTAAGTTAACAGAGGAAAGGATGATGCAGAAAATAGGGACTCACGCGTTCGTTGTGTTTAGAGAGCACATGTAGTGAGGAATGGACGAGTTGACGAAATGCATTTTGAAGGTGACAATTGTACGCTCAATGGCTTATTTTGGGGGACACCCTGCTACAAGAGAAACGGTAGGTCTGATTCCATTTGCTTGTTCACATCTGATGCTTTCTCCATCCAGCCAAATGCACATTCTTAATTCAGAAGTGGGACTCGTCTCCTTAGCATCCACCGCGGAAGCGGGTTCATTATCTGAAGCGCATTGCTAGGCATAGTGTTCAGGCTCCAGCGATGCCTATTCCCCTCCACCAGTCACACTAGTTTCGCCGTAAGGATAGTCTGAGTGATTTGCAGCGATGTCGATTTACCTAATCAAGGAGACGATGGACTGAGGCCTCAAAATACGACCATTTGGTGTGACCAAATGGCAACGGCTTATTATGAGTGCCTAGAGCATCAAAAGTGACACAGGAAATTATGAGTGTGTGCCTCCTGGAAGGCAAATCATCTACTGAATCCCACATTTCATGCTGCCCTGTTTTCCCGATGTCAGGTTCGGCCATCATCACTGTAAAGGACGTAACTTTGCAGAAAGCCCTTCTAATTTCCACGGACGTGAACAGCTTGCTGTTAGATTACTCCGCATTCTTTGTGCCATATTGCAATTTCTCGGCACCTGCCAAAGGTATCCATGCGGCTTACTATCAATGACTTGCAACAACTTTTGATGCCCTAATGGCGCGTCGTGTTTTCGATGACAGATGAAGTTGACCTCCACATGTCGTTTCCGTTCTCGCGGTTCGTCGGGGGCCAACAAACACATCAAGTCGATTTTGCTGTTGGAGGCGCAGATAGCCAAGAAATGGTGGTTTAGCCTCTTTTATCACTTGTGCTGTCCTGATCGTCATAATTACTTTTCCGATTTCATCCATCACCGTGAAATAGGGCAAGCACAATCAAATGCTGTCTTCATTCTATTCAGACCTACTTCCGATACAATGAAAAAAGACTCTGCTCCTGGAAAGGCATTGACGTCGTTAAAAGTAAACTAGACATTTGTAGTAAGTTTTAACTTACCGAATGTGTAAGCCTTTTGTGCATGTCGGTGGTAGGTAGCGAATCGTCTTGGCCAAGTCAGAAGGCCATTAAAAGGATAGTCGGATTCAACCTCGACACATGCTGCAACCAATCCACGCCATCCTTTTCCCAGCCACGCTTTCATCTACTGCAATTCGACGTCCACTTGCTCAGCTAACGTCTCACTTTCTCTATGCAGCCAAACTGGTGAAAAACCAAACTGCGGACCTGCGAATCTTCCGTGCGACACTTCCTGTGTTGTCCTTTCCAAAATACAGCATTTCATGGCGAACTAAAAGCTCATTTTTAACAGTGACCGTGGATTCTACACAAAGTGGTAAGCAGCAAAAGCTAGTTGTTACGACTGTGAGCACAGCGTTGGTGCACATTACTTTGGCCCTCTCCTCTAAACTACTTGCAATGAAGGCCAGCAGAATTGTTCGGTCGTTTTCAGTGTACGAACATTAACAGGCATGAGTGGAAAGTCTGGCTGTGCTTTTGATTTCAGGAACATCACCGGAGGTGGCAGAATGCAATCGTGAGTTACCGTTTGGCACGTAGTCTTCCACACTCTAACCTATCGACGAAGCCCCTAATGTGTCTTGAATGGAATTTTCGGCAAACTGACTGCTCCGCATTTGTTGGTTTTGCCTTTCAGAATACTGGGAAGCGAAAAGTATGTTGTCCTTACTTGACACTGCTTGCACGCAATGCCTGCAAATAAGGGAAGCCAAATGCTCTTCTTGCATAACGTTGTAGTGCGTCTAACCCCTTTTGGTAACTGGCGGTCGGTGCATGACCACTGGCACCACTTCAGCCGCATTTGTCAGCAGCGTGAGAGCGGCGGCTCGAAAGAGGCATTTTAGTAGTTTGGCATGGCAGCTATAAAGTGGCATGAAAGCACCGCTGTGCACAGATGTGTGGTTAGCACATCATATTAACCTGGTGTCTTCTGTGTTCCATTGACAGCTCCTCCATCGTCGGGTAAGTGACGCTGCACAGTATGAGTTTGATGCCAACATAAGACTAGGGGCTCTGACCGCAAAGGCGAAGTGCGAAACGCATGCAACAACGTGTCCGATGTGACATTAGCACCAACAATCATCCACTTTATGCGCATAATCTGTATCGTTAGCAGAAGGCAGATTAGCACAGTGGCGAAAGGGCTGTTCGTTCAGCATTGTGTCAGGCGATTCGGTCACCCACCTTGCTGTTGACTGCCTCATTGTCACATACTTCCATCACACAGGTCCCGCGCCAGCCTACGCCACTGACGGTAAGATGCGAATTGGTCCGCTCAATATCCTCCTCCTCAATTTACCGCTTTTATGGCTGCCCTTCTACATCTACTTTATGCGCCTTTCAGAATACTGGGAAGCGAAAAGTATGTTGTCCTTACTTGACACTGCTTGCACGCAATGCCTGCAAATAAGGGAAGCCAAATGCTCTTCTTGCATAACGTTGTAGTGCGTCTAACCCCTTTGGGTAACTGGCGGTCGGTGCATGACCACTGGCACCACTTTAGCCGCATTTGTCAGCAGCGTGAGAGCGGCGGCTCGAAAGAGGCATTTTAGTAGTTTGGCATGGCAGCTATAAAGTGGCATGAAAGCACCGCTGTGCACAGATGTGTGGTTAGCACATCATATTAACCTGGTGTCTTCTGTGTTCCATTGACAGCTCCTCCATCGTCGGGTAAGTGACGCTGCACAGTATGAGTTTGATGCCAACATAAGACTAGGGGCTCTGACCGCAAAGGCGAAGTGCGAAACGCATGCAACAACGTGTCCGATGTGACATTAGCACCAACAATCATCCACTTTATGCGCATAATTTGTAACGTTAGCAGAAGGCAGATTAGCACAGTGGCAAAAGGGCTGTTCGTTCAGCATTGTGTCAGGCGATTCGGTCACCCACCTTGCTGTTGACTGCCTCATTGTCACATACTTCCATCACACAGGTCCCGCGCCAGCCTACGCCACTGACGGTAAGATGCGAATTGGTCCGCTCAATATCCTCCTCCTCAATTTACCGCTTTTATGGCTGCCCTTCTACATTTGTTGCCTTTGTTTAATTGCGTCTTTCCGCCATGGCTGCAGTCCTGCGATGGTCGCTACGCACCACATACATACACCACGCCCTATTCAACCTGAGGCACTATACATCGTGCGATTGTGATTCAATGGTTTTTTCTGTGAATCTTTTGTATTGACGCGCCGGCTATTGCATTTCAGTCATACTGGGATCAGTCTTGCTCCTGTCGCTGACGAGAGGCTGACAACATCGGGGGTCAGCTGCCATGAGCCAAGGAGTCAGAAACGTCTCGCACACCTCTCTTCGCCGCACAAGCACAGTTTCACTCGTCATCTGGCACTCTTCACTAGCATGCACATTTACCCTACCGTTGAATGATTCCCAACTCTGTTCTCGCATGACATGTGTGACTTTTAGGGCCTTTTCCATTTTGCTAACGCCCTTCATAAATTAGTTTGCTGCATGTGGGAATGGCTTTGATTCCGACCAAGAGGTGAGGCGTCAAGTCACCTACCAACCAATACGGCGTGCTGCACTCCTTGTGGTCATTACCTTCATCTTAGCGAAGAGCAACTCGAAGCAGGTCAAGTGCAAGCAGCGTCTTGTAAACTGACTAGATGAAACATGTCTGCTGGATGACTAACTTGAAGACACCTGTTGAGGGTGTGGAGAGAGCATCGGGCTGCTGAAGATGGAAGGGGTCAGGGGATGGAATAGAATTAACCAAAGGTTCGGTTATTGGACACTTGTGAGTGGAATGTCAACAATACCAAATGGAGGGAGTACGAAGTGTCCCGACGACATTGACTGCTTTATTACATCATGCAGTGCGCTAGCGTCTGCTGTGTAAGCCTGTACGTGCGTGTGTGCAATGAGTTCACATGTTAGCATCTTGAGGGCATACCCAACACGCCACTCAAACCCATTCCACCCACTTGTGTTCACCAGTGCATTCTAGCAGAATCCTAGGGTAACAGACGATCGCTACAGAAGGGAATGTGAGTCAAAGGAGATGGCTATGTCAATTTCGCGTGATTTGACATGTGTTAAAGAGCCTTCCCCGAGCATCAGATGGCGGTGTGGTGAGAACATGCTTTTCCAATGGGTGAATTTGCGTTTCAAATAGCCGCAAAGGTACAATGTGTCCCTTAAGGCACAGTGAAGAAAATAACTTACAGGATTCGTGTGCATTATTGGGAGAGAAGACAAGACCAAACCTGGTAACGCAAGTGAAGGGAAGGGTATGGTTGTGAATGAATATCGGGAGAGGAATCGAGCGTCAAAGTAATGAAGATGTGGGTGAGAAGACGCGGAAAAGAAGCAATTTCATGTTCAAAACTAAGATGAAAGTATGCGTCTGTGTGTGGTGATGGTATCGAAGTGGCGCAGTTTTACAACTCAGTGATGCGCCATATGTAAGGATGCGGTGTCAAGTCATTGCAAAGACTTTACCTTTGTCCAACATATCCTCGCGTATCTTGGCAAGGCCTTCCTTTCCTTATTTCGTTGCGCTTGGGTCTGGCGTGTTTAGCACCAAATTCTAGATAAATGTCCATTCTTGCACGACCACTACACCCACGACGGTCATTGCATCATTTGACGTGCTGCTGCGGTAGCTAAGAGAACCAAATGTTGCTAGAGTTGCCAAGGATGCGGACCCAGAAGCCGTGGCCTTTGACCTGATGCAAGCCGAAACAGCTTATTTACCATGACACTGCATTCAAAGATCGAGCTAGGGTGGAAAAGAGCAGCTCTTATATCTGCATCCAACGAACCGCCACAGTCACATCCATCCCTTAGTCCGAAGCAGAAATGATAGTAGTAGCAATGCGACTTAGCGCAGGAGCGGGCGTTAGCTTACCACCACTGACATTTCGTGTCTACAAGTCCCCCACGCTTCGTGGAAATGCACACGCACGAGGTAGGCTTGCCGTTCTTTAAACTTTCTACGGCTTTTCATGCCATTCAGCTGATCAACTTCCACTTGCCCTACTTCCCACTCCCTTCTAAGTTGCTTCAATGCTAGGCATTTAGATAAAGTGAGGAAGGCACTTTGTGAATAACACACAGTCAGGCATACACAAAGAATGTGTAAACCAGCAACATCCTATTCGCCCTTCTCTCACTTCTGTCTTCGGTGGCTCGTTGCTTTTGTCATTGATCCAGCGGTGAAGGTGGGTGCAGCAAAAACTCAGCCTTTGGACGGCTCCTTTGAAAGGAGACAAGCAATGACGTCTTTTGAATTTCGGAGAACGGCGTGCTGAGGTTTTGATGGTTCCTGTTATTGCGCTCACCTAAGATCGCCGAAAAACATGTGATGCTGCTTTCTTCTACACAGAGGTCAGAGGAGTGAACTCCTACTGCTGTACGACAAACACGGCTTGGCAGAACGTTGGGTGGAGCATTTAATTGCACTAACGCAGGTGGAGCACGTGGCAGGATGGATCGATGTCTAAGGCAACTGTTTCTGCCTCAAGTGCTTCTCCACGCCCTTCAACGGTTGCCAACCAGAGTGAGTCGCTTAGCATAGTGCGTGCATGTGGTGCACAACGAGCGTTGTGCGGCTGTAGCCATAGCCATTTCCATGGCATTCCTATTTAAGAGAACATGCTTCTGAAGACCGGCAAATCCACTGGTGTTGGGTGGCGAGTGTGGAGCAAGGAACTCAACTCCTCCTGCTTCACAGCTCCACACATTCACCGTCAGCTGGAGTGCCTAGCTGCATTAGCACATTGTATCACGTGCATTGCCAATCAAACAGTGTAAGCCCTGTCTACCCAATGCAAACTGCGATCAGGATGAGTAAAGGATGGGTGTTTGCAATGCCGGGCACAAGTAGCAGCATTATAGGTGCAGCTCCAACTCATGTCGTCAGACAGCGAACGGTGGCAAAACTTGTACTGCAAACTGGCCGATGAAATGACTGGGTTCGGTTGAATGAATGGGACTCGCACAAGGCACCACACTAGTGCTGGCATAGTGTGAACTCGTAAAGACCTAATTTGTCGCAAGAAAACGACTACTAGTGGCAAGGCCGACTATGAAAGTGGCGCCTTGTTCGTGCTGAAAGAACAAAGCCTCGTATCGACAGGAGTATGGCCTCCGTCCTTACCAGGCCGCATCATTACTGGAAGAGCAATCGTCCTTGCCAACAATTTGGCTCATCTCCCGATTTCCGAATCAGGCATGTCGGAAGGGAGAAGCACTACCACATATCTTTTAGCACCGACAAACTCATCATCACGCACCCTTGACTCAGGCCTGTATGATTGCCTCTCCAATGCCTCTAGACATTCAGCGAATTGCATCGAAATGCAGCAACACATTTCGCAACATTAGAAACGGCCTCTCTGTCTAGGTCATGCGTCGCCTCGTCATGCCAGCCGCTAGGTTTTGGCTCCCAAATGGTCTCGTTTTTGCACGCCTTAGTAGAAGTCACCAACGAATTAAAAATATGGCTCCAATTGCGAAGCAGTTTCATCCAGTGATGTCAGTTTCGACGACTGCTGACTGTCCTTGCGCTATTTAAATGCGATTCCTTATAATATTGCCTCACATGGTACATGGCGCTTGACAATGGTGTGTTTAGACTGCCTATATTTGCCATGCCGTCATAATTTTGATGTTGGGCAAATACTAAACGGATTTGTAGATGGCCATCTCATGCCTCACACTCCCTAACACCCCGCACCGGAACACTTGGGATCACCTCTGCTAGAAGTTAGCATTGGCTTCACGTGAGGTGCTATAAAATGGGTCACTGCAGCATTGAGGCGAAAGCTCTGTGCGATGAGGTGAAGTTGCATTTCACTACTAAGGAGACTGTGGATCAATTTTAGAATCACTATGAAGCGCAACAGCTATGGTGCGAATGCACTATACAAAGAAGCCAATTTCGTTTAGTTTTGCCAGCAATCACTTACATCCAAGTGCTTAGAATGGTGCTCAGTCAGGTAAAGTAGCCTCGTGAACAATAACATCGTGTGACAAAGCCGCCACTTTATCAGAAAAGGAAAGGAAACCTGTCACACAGTTGCACAAGCACACTGCATTGCCCAGCATAAGAGTGGCATGGGTTGGACGATTCAAAGGTACAGACTAACTGCTTTTGGTGTGCTTATGCACAGAAAGGTCTATCATCGGAAGAGGTTCTCGCCATAGCAATGGAGTGTGCCGGTTGTCAGCCTACCGCCTTCGCATAGGCAGGCACCAAGCTCAAATAACCGAATTCCTCTCGCAATTAATGAAGCAAAAGGAAAAGCTTTGCAAAATATTTGTTTATAGGTGGTTCAAAAGGCAATAATACATGCGCAAGCATTTCATCATCGACATTTGCACTGATCGCTGTGGTCGTGTCAGGCGCATAAGTTGGCTGCAAACGCAATGATCTACTCACAATTTGATAGTAGGCTGTAGTGCAAGCAAAATGTTTAGCAAGGTGGATGGTGGTGCAGCAGTGCTGCATTACCCAGATTAGCAAATTCCACTCTTTCCGCCACCACACCAAATGAAAAGTGTTGGAACACAGCGATTAGCGCAATTTGACAATTTGCTTATGTCATCTCGGCCCCTTTAATCGTTTAGCTATTTTGGAATCACTTGCCTTGGCATCTCTGCTACCAACCGGGAATTGTGAATGAGACGCTGCAGTGATGACCTAGAGCTTCATTCCTGCGCTGTTCATCATAATGTGTTCATGTTCACACCACCACGGCTCTCACTCAACAGTCGCTTTAAATTGCATCGGACTATATGCAATGCATCATGATCATTAATGCTGCACTGCAGTTTGCCCACTCGCACGTCCCCCTGAAGGGACCTTCTCATTATTTTCAAGACAGCCGATTTAGTTGATAATGTGAAACAGTGTCCCTGACTTGGTGCTGAAATTGACACTTTATTTACCCTCTTAGAATCTGTTACAAGTACATGATCGCACCAGATGCTGACAACGGTGTAGTGGGCTCAACAATTTCCATCGAGATTGAAATTGTGCCACAGGACTGCAACGGGTTGCGTCTCTGTTTTGTCGCAGCAGCAATACGCGCAGTGACGGTGGCATTGATGCTACACTTCGGTGAGCATTCGTGGTAGAAATTTGGCGTCACGCCACCGCTTGACGCTGGAGAATCTTCTCCAACCATTGGATTTGTCACTGTGGTGGAATAGTGCACGATTAGGTGAAGTTCATGGTCAAAATGCCAAAGATGCCTGATTTAGTGCATGTGAAAGCTTCTCTCTCTCGTCGATGCATTGCGCTGACCAACCTCAACGGGCGTGCTTCGAAGATGACGGAACAGAGCCAGCAGCATGGCTGTTTATGTGTTAGAGATGATGGAGGTCCAAATGCAATTTCGCGTGTGACTTCGAAAGCTCGCGTGTCTTGTGTCTCCTCTTCAGTGCGATTTCTTTCCAGCAGTTATGGATAAGCATGGAACCGATTGTTCGTAAATGGCGGTGTGTCTTGCGGAACAACACCGAAGGTTTGTCTTTCTGCCGGTTGGGTAAATGCAACAGAAGGAATGCGCACGGGCAAGCGTCTTTACCTCTCGGCCATAGCAGCGGTGGTTCTCGGTGCCTGCACTACCCTCGTCGCACACCATCTCTTCTATCACGTTATGAGGTGACAGGCTCTTTAGGCACCTGGCCAATCAACCCAACGCGGGCGATAATCACCTCATTCGCTGCAACACACGCAGGCAGACGGCAAGATAAACGCCTCCGTGGAGACGTTATCCATGCCAATTGTCAAAACCCCTTACGCTTATCGCATAGAGCTCTGAGGTAAACATTCAATCTGCCTCGCATCAGGCTACCTTCTCAGTCGCCTGTCTAGTAAGTGGCTTACTCACTACGAACCAGCATAAGAAGTTGTGCTGTCTGATAACAAAAATTTGTTTTGCCTTATTAACAGCTAGAAGTTGGCAGAAGCTCACACAATCGTGCGTCTCCGCCGTAAATGTTGGCGGGCGGTGAAGCACAGGCGCCGTCTGCGTTGGCCTTCCGAAAGGCAGATCCCTATTCCTAGACACCAAACAAATGATAGAGAATGTTCGCCGCATTCTCTGTGTGACGATTTGACTCGTGTCGAATGAAGAAGTCGGCGACGGGCAGATGACCGCGTCCCTACCACGCAACTCGAGTCAGATCGGCACTACAAATGCCCAAACCATTTTGCATCATTTTGCGTTTGGGAATAGGAATGTGCCTAAGGGGCAGAACAAAGTGGCTCCACAAAACCGCCAGTCAGCACATCTGAGTAAGTGATTTTCCATCCCGAGTTCCTCCCGTCCCACTGGGTCAAAATGTGGCTAGCATAAGTGGATTGAGTGCAGGTGGTCTCCACTCCCTTCCTTTAGTCACCTAATCAGCCAATTGAGACGGATCTCCGGCGCTTTATCACGTCTGTACACCTACTTGTTGATGACCACGGGCTGGTAACTGCAGCAAATGGAAGGCGAGGGGCGATACACCACACGCGCTTCGGAAGACGCACGAGAAATTGCAATTGGAGTCCACTAATTCGCCATCAGTCCGGCATTGACACCGGTTTCGTGACTGAGTGCAGTGCCGATGTTTCAGAGGGAGGCAATGATTTGTAGAAGAAACGGTCACCATGCACAGGCGGCTCTGTGATTACTCGCTCCAAATGTGGGTCTTATAGCGATGTGGAGGCGATACCCGCAATTCCATTAGAGCAGTGCATTCCTGAAGACGATGTTGCTAAGACATTCAAGGCATGTCCGGAAGTGGTGCGCCTCAAGTCAAGAACACAGTCGGGTTGATCGAAGGTTGAATAATTAGGAGGTCTAGGGGTGCATCTGCGTTTGGACTCGACGCAATTCCTGCCGCGAAATTGCCATCACTGGCGTCCGAGAGCGAACAGCCCTCACCAAATCAGCACCTCTCATCATGATAATCCAGGGGCTTACAGACGAGTGTTTTGCACATAAGGAGGCAGAGCGCATTCTGTATCGCTAAAATGATCCAACTGCAGTGGGTAATTTTCTTCGTTGAGGACTGATGGCGACGGTCTGGTAGGCAGAGACATGTTCGTTGCGCCCTTCTCCCCAAATGCACAAGACCGCTTGGACCTGCATCCCCAATGCAGGTGTGGTGGCGAGAAGGAGCCACTGCGTATTTGCCATTGCATTTGCTGTGCCAATCACAGCTGCAGTGGCCTTGTTGGAGCGGCTGCATTTAATTTACTCGTTTGGTTGGGTGAGAACCAAATAGAGCGGAGTGAACACCCGGTCTACTGCGCATTATTGCGAATTTATCGACACATCACTGCCTAAATCGCAGCAAAATCAGCCTCCGAGGAAGCCACCTTCTAGTATATGTAGATGCAGGCAATTCCTTCCTCATGCAATCGCGAAATCAGTAGTCAATTCAACGCTTCGCCGTTCAATTCATAAGGCACTGAAGAGAATCTTCGTTGATGTTCCACAAGACTACACCCACGTTGTGCACACCCGAGGAGGAACGAGACACGCGCCTCAGAAGTTGTGCGCGCAACTGCAGTGGGATGCCTCTTACCACGGCCCAGGTTACGTACCAATGCCGGCTTCGTTGTTAGGTGCAGCATTAACGAAGTCGGAGAGAGGCAATGCATTGTGAGGCAAGTCGCATCATGCACCGGTGACTCTCTGCAGAACATGCATTCATAACCACGCTGCCAACATTAGTGCGCTGCCCGTACCGTGCCAACAGAGATCCGACCGCCATTCCGCGTGCAACTGCCAAAGCTCGCACCCCGTGTTTTGCTCGCTTTGCTTTTCTGCGATTTCCTTGTGTGAGAGTAGCACCGCCTGTGGTATGACGAAGGATGAGTCGGCCGCAGGGCACTTCCAGCCTCATAAGCTGATATCCGGACACTCCTTCTCCTCCGCCCACTTGATGTATATACGCTTGACCAAGCAGTCCTCCACGTCGGGCGAGAAGCGTTTGATGAACACGCTTGCCATTACGGAGCCACCATTAACTTACTTGGAGGAGAAGCGTGTTCTCCGAACCAGCTGAACCCTCATCACTCCATTGCACTGATTGCATCGTCGATGCGGAGCGCTCGCCAACTGCTCGCATCCTGCTGGTGAGAAGAGAACTGGGACAACTTTCCTTGAATGGGAGAATAAACGAATCAACCTAACCCGATACCGACGTTGTTTTGGCAGAATTGGATTCGCGACGGTAGCGTTATTCAAGTCATGTGGATTGGATGCCAACACAAATCATGATGGATATGACATGCAGTTAGAAGAGGTCTTTTCTGGCACTGATTTCCTTTCCTCTATACTACACAAACGATTCTCCACTAACAAGTGTGATGCGGTGTGCTTACTGCTTATTCCCTGTTAGCAATAGAAACGCTGTCTTGACCACACCCAAGCCAAATGAAATTGCCCTTCGCTTCAAGACCATTCATGACTTAATGTCCGAGAATGATGCGACGTTAGGAAGGCTCTAACTTACTGAAACACTTTTGTCAGCCTATTGACGGTCCCCGCGTAAGTAAAAGGTTGGTAGAAATGTCATGCCAATGGCGTGGTTGACCTGAACTTCACATGTCCACGCGTCTCCAACATGCTTGTAGATTACTGGCATTGAACGTCATTGGTTTTTTCGCCGTTCTGGGCTAATGCCTTTGCGGTGGAACTATGGAAATACCTGAAAGGTTTCTTGATCTTAGTACGTCAATAAATACAAGCCTCTGCTGCGATTTGCTTTTGGGACACTCACCGTTTCCAGCCGTGCCTACATTCACCAACAAGTAGTAGCGAGCTTACAAAGCTATAGGAGAAGTTGTAGAGCATTATTTCGGGCAAACGGTCAAGGCCAGAGGGGCGAGTACGGATGGTGAGTTGGCGTTGGATGTTTGGAAGGTGGCCTAAAAAAACTGGATGAATCGCGGAGCAAAGCGCGCCTTACAAAACTTGTAGCGTCGACGCTCCCTCTGTTGGACGAAATTCAATGGTCTAGTCGCGAAGGAATTTAGATGCTGCATAACATTGTCATGCTAAAGAAACCCAATGCTACGATAAACAATGTTGTAACTTTTCTATTGCTTCGCTGCTCTGATAAGTGGGACCGATCCCCTTTAATAGTACAAATTTTAATGTAGAACAATCCTCTTATGCTTGCCAAGTAGCGGCTATAAGGCCCGGAAAATATTTTACCACAATAAACAGTCACAAAGAACTGCATGCCTTTGATTTCGAGCCAACGTAGTCTCTAATGAATGAGCAGAGGAATCCACAGCATTGTGCTCGATGTCAACAACAGTCAGGGTAAGTGCGAGTCCTTCCGGAATGATCAGCGGATTTGCTGATGATGAAATGAGTGGATGGCTGCTTGACAGTTAATACGATTGCATATTGCATTGCATCCTGATGCACTGCACCGTTGCGGTTAAGGGAAACTCACAGCCCAATGGCTTCCCTTCTCGAAGAATGGGATGCGCAGTGCACTGAACAGAACGACCGCATCACATCTTTGGTCAAATGCATGCAATCAGAAGAGGGTGGGAAATGTGGCTGGTGAATAGGGCACCTGGGTCGATACGGCTGCCACTGTGCTCAAAGACCATCCAACACCTCAAGCTAGCCAAGCATTACGTGCATGAAATCATGTTGGAAATGCGCCTTTGAGCAGACGACTAGTCACTGAGGGGTTGTTTTGATCACATTCAGCTTTGTTCATCTGGCCAGACCGAATCATCACTAAGAGCACTACTTGAAGCGGAGATGCGACATCATCAATGAACATCCGCTATTTCAATTGAGCGCCTCATTTTACTTGGTGCTTGTCAGTAGAGCGTATATCGAATCATGGAGAAACGTGAGCGAAGATGGCATGCGATGGAGTGACAAATGCGACTGCAAGTGCACATGCGACTGCGCCCTTGGTGGAAGCACAAACATGGTGTTATGCACGATCGAGTGCACTTCCATGGCAAATCATTCGCCTTCCAACGAATGCAAACGAACTCGCCTCAATCCCCCAGTGAAGGGTGGTATGCAGACTCCACCTCGGGTTCTCACAGGTGCAGTGATTTTCGGCTTGGACTTACATCTTCCTCAACTGCAAATCGCGTAAATGGCCAACACAAATGGAAGACACCATGTGTTCTGATCATAAGCTCAACGACCAACTGCCAGAGTGATGCCGCTACTGTACATCACACACCAACTTCTCATGCTCTTTGAATGAGCTGTTGCTGATGCAGTTGCGCTAGTGTGGAGCAGACCTGCGGCGTAACTGCGACGTATCGCAATGGCACTGAGCAATTTTGGAACACTCAGGATGACTAATAACAGAATCGTGGAGAGTAAATGGCGCGGTCCTAAACCCAACTACAGCACGTACTGTGGACTGAAGCGCCCTTTGCTACTAAGCAAGCTAAGACGAGGAGTAAAGCCGTGACCATCGTTGCGATCATGGCGACAGACCCACGGCCGCTGGGGAGCGTGCAATGTCAAAGTCAAGGCAGCCCTCGTCGCGAGCAGGATTCGAACCTGCGCGGGGAATCCCCAATGGATTTCGAGTCCATCGCCTTAACCACTCGGCCATCGCGACGCTTCACGTGCGCTTTTAACATATTATTACACATACAAACATTCACCACTCACCTCGCCACGTTAAGTGAACGCCAATCCGGTAAAGTAGTGCGACAACCCAAACCCAGTCATGACTAAGATCTTACTATCCAACCCGCTTAGTGTTAATCCCATAAATATGGTCAGTAGGTTTGGAAGTACGATTTGGGGTGGCAAATTCAATTGAGAAGGTTGGGATAAGAATCACCCCCTCAATACTCCTCCCAGTCGAAGCTTGCTAATGCACAGTTTAAACGAGGGCACCGTAAATGACACGAACCATCGTTTGCGAGTCATGTGCATCGTGTGATTGTACGCACTGGCAATGCTAAAGGGCTTTATGCCCCTTGCAACGTAGTTGATTGTTAGCCGAAGACTTTGGTGTGAAAAGAAAATGCAGAAATTGCGAGGTAGTGAGCCGCATTTGCAGCACCGCTGGCCATCTTGTGTGGGAGGATGCTGCTAACGCGAATATATGAAATGCGAGTTGAGAACGTGGAGGAGTGAATACTTGCGACGCGAACACGCGGCACTAATGGAGCATCAGTGAATGAGCAAGAGCTAATCTAGTCTAAGCGCCATGCGTTGCGCTTGGTCCGAGATAGCAGAAGCCGATTTTGCATTGTTCGCATGGGGGTAAACTTCTCGCGACCTATTTGTGACGCAGCCAGGCCAGTCATTGCCAGGAAGAATACAAATGCAGCGCATGGAAATGTTCCACAGTCTGCATTTCACCTAACTTGACCTTAAGCACACTGCATGCATCAATCGTGGCTCCTTCTGAACGCGTCGCCGACATCTTCTGTTGGTTCGTAGCAAGACCCGCTGAGTGGCTAAAGTCCTAACTGGGGTCTGGCTAAACCTCAGCCTTTTTGCTGCTGCAAATTGCACCCAAATTAGGTCAGCTTGCGGCTACAGCTGAAGCACTTCCATAATCGCATTCAAGTGGAGATGCATGGCATGAGGAGAGGTCGTCATACTAGATAAGGAAGTGTTGTTTAGTTCATAAGCATTCACAACGGGTGAGCACACCGCCTCTTTGTGTTCTCTTCTCACACCCGTGCAACTTCCTGTATCGTTGCTACCTCCAATGATTTAACTGATTGGTGAGTCCGATGGACTCCCAATTCGTCTGCAGGACCACATGGGTAGGAGCTGTGACTGTCTCGACACCACTGTTTTGGCCCGGGACACGCCACTCCCTCAACCACCAGTGCTGGCAAATTTGTTTGACTACACGAATAGCGTGTGGCTGCAAGGCGCTAGTGGCAGCAGCCACTATGCCCGGACTGCTTTTATGCAGTCACCCATTTCCGAAAGTCTGTCTGTCAGGTGAAGACGCAAAGTGCCATGGTGCGTGGGGAGTGGCATTTTGGTGAGTGGTGGGAGGTTTCGCCGGCTTCCACCCTCAATCTACTAGGTCGCGCCGCTTTTTGTGGCTGACCGAATTGCCTTTTTTCACCAGTGTGCAAAGAGAAACAGGCAGCGCGAGCACAAGAGGTTGGGTTGATAAAGGTGAGATCCATTTAAGGTACCCCGTGTAAGGTGCGATCCATTTCGAGACTGCCTGACCCGTTTCGTTGCCACTGTTTGAACTAGTACACACGCTTTTGGCCAGAACCATTCACTCTCGTAATCAAGGCTTTTTAGTTTATAAATCAGTAAGAGGCGCGTCCTTGGCCATTGCATTGTCGTCATGGCAGTTGGTGTGCATTTTTGAAGCGCTTGAACTGCAGCATTTCAGGAATGCTGTCAAAGGATTAAACATGCTCCATTTTGATGCTGAAGACATGGTGGTTAGCGCAATAACCGTCGTGGCTATCCGCGATGAAAAATGATTCCCAACTCCACGGGGCCTTGAAGGTCATTTGAAGTTCATTTGCTGAGAGTGAAGAAGCATAAAGTCGTCAATTCGGTTTAGGTCGAAAATGAGCGTGTAGTTAAGTTCAGCAAAAGGCAAAATTTCAAGGCCTGAACAACAACTGCGGCGTTTCAGTTTGGGCTATCTGCGACCATCATTTGCAATCCATACTCTCAGATATTCTTTGGCTTCCTTCCATCTCAGCAGTCTCCTTTGTTTGGCACTGCTGCTCACCTCGACGGCAAAAAGATGTGCACGATGTGCATTCAGGGACAAGGATGGGCAAATCGCCACTCCAGTGATTGCTCCATTAGTGCCTATACCTGCAAGCTTATTACTCACTAAGTTGGAACTTGATGAAAATTAGTCAGCCCGACTGCCTTGACAAACAGCTCGGTCTTTCCATGCGGTATGTTCCAACTTCATTAGTCCACTACAGAACAAATGAGCGATATGACTGCCCAAAGAGTAGCACACACAACCGAAGATCATAGCTAATTCCTTGAAAGGAGGGTGCTACCAAAGAAGTTGTCGAACCCCAGAAATTCTCCCCAACTCGTTGCGGTTGGTGACAAGTGCGGTCAGGCTCTGCTGTGAAATGGACCTCGTAGAGTGGTCCAGTTCCGTCCTCTGCACCTGGCGTCCACTTTACTTTGAGAGCGTGTTTAGCCAATTGAGGTGGGTTAAACTACTTTGGTTGTGCTGACTGGTGAGACGCAGTGGGAGGCACACACAGCATCAAGCGGCCATACCATCAGGATGGGGAATCAACCCTGTCTCATAGTACGTTCCCTTCGCATCAGCACGATTGTGAATTAATTACGCTCTTGCCAACCGCAAAGGGAAAAAAGATAGGTGACCAAAACGAGGAGGGTGACGAGCTCTAATGTGCACATGAGTGGATGGGGCTGCCACGTGGAAAGGCTCTTGTCGAGCGTCGCGTCCCTTAAGCGCGGTAGTTTGACCTTTTTAGGGTTGTTGCCGACGCTCTACCTTTCATGGGGCACATCAATTTCATCATTCATGCAGCCTACAGTTGTGCTCCAGCAGGTCAAATAACCTCCCTCGCATTCGTTTTACCAATTATCAGTCTAGAGCCACGTATACAACCACTTATGAATTTTAGAACCGAAGAGTCACTGGATGTGGTCGCATTTTTCATTTGACAGCTTTCTTCAGCGGCAATTGTAGGAAGACATCATTTATGACCCCAGAGAAAAAAGCGTTTATGAGGTCTCTGACTTATTGTGGCACGAAATCACGTTCCACTTAGTGGTACTCCTCTGTACTAACAACAACAAGTCACCTCGTCCTACCGTCGCTGTAGTTGGCACTCTGCGTTTGCACACTATTCTCATTGGAATCTTCCTTTGAATCTAATGCTGTTAAAATTTGTGCATGCCACACCATACCACGGGTCAGAGACTATCCCAACAAAACACTCAAATAGGTATGACACGGAAAATGATCGCATTGATGGCCACCTCACTCACCACCATTGCTGACGAAGTCACACCCATTCCAACTAAGCAAAGTATTTCCCACCTTCCCAAAAGCTTCCTCGTATCTATTGGTCATACAAATGATTTGTGATAAATAGTGCTTCAATTATCGATGGCATGCTTAAAGGAAGGGTTAAAAAATTGCAGTGCTTCAGTCATGAAAGGGGGAAAGGAAAGGTATGCGCATGCCTTATACATTGCGAGACGCAGCAAATCACATCGATGGGGCATAAGTGGTTCCATAATCAAGTCCAGTAAGTGAGTAGCATCCTCCAGTTTTAAGGCACCGTCCTCGATGCTCTCCACGAATGGACGTTCTGCCATGACAGCCATCGCAACAACTGTTGACGTAAGTCAGCCAACTAATCCGTTAATGACCAAGCAGTGGACGACATACATCACCTTAACATCAAGCGGTGGATAATCCTGAAAAGCAAACAAACCAACAAATTATTGGATCACAGGATTTAATTAGTGGGATATAAGATGAAGCATGGTATAGTCAACGGGCAATCTATGCAAATCGTCATCCGGCGCTTTTATTTTGCTTTATGAATCAACAATGACCAGACAACAAACACCCCATTTACCCCAACAATCTTGCATATGGAAGCTTTGTGGAAATGGTCCTCACAGATAAGTCGTTTGTGTGTACAGTCCACTAAATCTTCACGCCTACTGCCATAAATGTTATTGAATGTGAATGGGATGTAAAGAGCTACAAAAAATACTTCCGATTACACCACCGATGCCTATCATCGGCATTCTCTTGACAAACTTGACGAAACATTAAAAGCCTGAGTAGAACCCGTAACAAAGAAGGAAAACAAGCGCTAACTCTAATG
>CM043735.1:18713413-18776933 GCA_023968675.1 Taenia pisiformis
ACTCTCTCCTCCGTACAGAAGGCTAGTTCCATCCACAGGCAAGTTGGCTTCCCGCCAACAGCTAACGTGGCCTATTGAAAGCAGACAGAGAATGAGTGTCGAGAGTGCAAAAGCAAGGCAGACAATGTCGCCTTCGCTGATGCCAAGTGGCTGAGCCGAAAGTGGAGAAACTTACCGTCGAGTTGCTGTCTGCTCCCCCAACGGCGAAATCGACAGTGAAGGAAGACATGTCCTTGACGAATCGTGAGAGAGGAAAGAAGCATTGAGGTCAACTTCATCTAGCACAAACAACAGTGTGGCAGTTTCAACAACACTTGATATGTTACCAAGAAGCTATCTGCATCAATGCACACAGATGCAGATGGTGACTGTCAAAAGGCATGAAAAGGGGAGAGGCTGGAGGTGGCGTGACAGCACTCCTCGTCTATGCCGAAAGGTCAGTTCAGCATGCTCGCACATGCAAGCGATCACGACATCTCTTCGCCTCATAGATAATCAAGCAACACACTGCCGGTTTCTATTCACCATGATCGCGTGCATTCGTTGCATTCTTCCTTTTTCTGCATGTCAAGCTAATGAAACTAGCATGATCAGCACAAAGTACCTCGACCAGGGCGTGGAAACTTGCATCGTGGCACAAAGAATGTTGTTGCCGTCGGACTGGGACGCTGACCACCACCAATCAGCAGCATACTGTTCTGTGCAGTCACATTGGCCAATGTGATATTCACATAGTCTGGAAGGAAAAAGAAGACTTAACGTGGGGGAGGATATCACATTTTGCCTCAATTGATGGGGCAAATGTTGAGGTCACACCTCCGAGCCTTTTGCACAGTAACGAAAGTGCCGACATTAGGGTCAGCCGTACTGTTCAATAAGGGCTTTTGGTGCAATGGGAAAAGGGAGGAGAGGTGAGGAACGGTAGACGTACGTTCATCTCGGAACAGGGTCGGCCCCAAAATCTGTTTTGTTGAGCACACAAGAGCCGTTTTCGATTGTCAAATCACTTGGACGTAAAGTTTTGAATGATTTGTATGGCCTAGGCGAAAAACGCCATAATCAAGCGGTAATAATCAGGTCCCTAGGCTTAAATTTGCCTCCCAATGCCTGGTCGTTTTGGCACATGCTCATTTATAGTTAAAGTCGAATTTCACTGGCGACAAAAGAGGAGAAATTAGATTAACAAATGGCATTTTAGCAAGCGTACGCAATCAAAACCACATTTGTAGTTCTTGTTTCTGACGGTCCCGATGGCCTTCCAACAATCCGCGAACCCCACAGTCGTGGACTGCCATCGCCTACACAGCATAGGGCAATCACATGCTCGAGCATTGTCCATTGAAACTGGTGCAAACAAAAAAGTTACGTTTGTCTGCAAGCGCTGAAAGGGGATAGGTCTAGCAAGGGGGGATGGAGATAGGATGGAGATTGAGTGCAGCGGAGTGAGAAACTGCTGCTCCGGAAGGGGAGAAGTTGAGAACATGCTCTTAATTTGGTCGGTTTGGTCTTGGTTAGCAATCGTTCCGTATTTGACTATGTCTTAAATCACAGCAGGACTGGTGATTGACTCTGGGGGAACTCACAAAGAAGACGCTGTCAGTTAATGAGGTGGGTGAATGAGGTGGTGGGGTGTTGTTCGTAGGTATGAAGGCGAGGTGAGAGAAGAGAGGTAAAGGAGCAGGAAGAGCGCGTCTCATTAAGGAAAATAAACTGGAACAAAACAGCATTTATTTCGGTGGTGTGTTGCTCAAAGTCTATTTTTGATGAGAATGCAATAATCATTGTAATGCAGAGAGTTAATGATTGAAGCAACTGTACGGGCTGCACAGGGCTAATTTTTCACGCGGAGTAGTGGCAGCCATTGTGGCGTGGTTTGATGCCAGTCTCTACAAATTCCGATTTATATAGCGTTCATCGAGCCTTTCGGAGACTCCCCTAATCGTGCAGACACAATGGCCGCAGTTAAGGGTTGGTTCAAGCAGTCTCATGCAGAGTCTATGTCATAGACAGAAATAACATCAATGCAATCTCCAATCGCGATACAATAATGCGAGATTAAAACCCACTTTATATTAATCGGAACACAACTGCAAGGGGAACGCATCACTTGCACTCAAAACTCGTTTGGCTGTATTCTAATGAGCTCAGCTGTCGATACTTCCACATCCACATTGCACATTCTCCTGCAGGAAGAGGACTTAAACGCCGCTACAGCACTTGTGGTGCATGTTGCCACAACTTTGAGTAAGACCTATGTTAGGCGAACACTTGAGACCGACCCTAGTGCCCGAATAGTTTTCATTATCTTCGTGGAGCTTGGCGTGATGATGTGAATTATCACAAGATTAAGCCGCTAGTACAATGCATACAATTGGCGGCGGGTGTGCGCCATCAGGCAGCCGATTAGTTGGGTCAACCAGTCGGACGATCGACCAATCGGTTGATTGCTCAGCAGGCAGGTTATTCAGCTATTGGTTGGCCAGGGATTCCATCCAAATAAACTCACTGCGTGCATTGTGTTCTCCTTCATCTGTGTTCCCTTGTAATGCCCATGTTGCTGGATTATCAGAGTAATGGATGTGCTGTAACTAAAGTCTTCTGTAAATAAAGTGGACCTAATCGAAGTCAAGTGCCGAAGCTTTACTGGATTAGCTGTGCAACGTTTGCTGATTGGGACAATTGGTAAGCGAAACATGATGGGGTATTTAATTGAGCTGTCATAAGCGATAAAATATTGCACAGGCAGACAGAAGGCAGCTGTCTTGGCTTTGAGTAAAAGCATGAATGGCGATGGGTTACTGCTGCAAGCTCACATTACAAAACTGATGTTGCGATATTAACATTTTGCAATCTCACTACTATAAGCACAATCATGATGGTGATCGAGGTGGTGACCGACATTCCTGCTGCTCACCCTAAAATAAGGCCAGCCAATGCAGGGGATGGCTTAGAGACGAAGGTAAACAGGAGCAGTATTTCTTCATGAAGGTGGATAAGGACGGGATTCCCGCATAAACTGTGCCACGTAATAGCTTTTGACCAAACACCCTTTTAGCTCCCATCTAGTCATCTTTGATACCAGTGCTGCCACAGGCATTTCGCAGTTGAAAGGTAGCCTGTCATAACTCCAGATCGCTTTAGCTGCAGGTAATAGAAACAAATAGTTGCAGATTCTACCACCAGCACTACATCTGGCATTCGTCCGTCACGATTAAGTTTGCCTCCTTGACTTTCATGTCCCAAAACATGGTCAAACACGGGCAGAGGTCTCAAAACAAAATTGTCTGCAGCATTAAAACTACACAACCAGAATTTTGGTAAATCCGTAAGGTCGATTCCCGCCATCAGTAAAAGCACTGCTCCGTGCAGCGAATAAGTAATAACGCTGCCGAGGGAACGAGTCCGCACTACTTCTCTAAGTTTCGGTTATGCTTCTCGATTTGACATCTCTTTTAACCGATCAGTGCTGTCTTGACTTCGTCGTTGCAGTGGTGAGGGACAATGACATATAGGTGCCTCGCACATGCGCATTACCGGTTAATAAGCGCCCTTGAAGTATTTACTGGATAACATTTTGAGGCTCTTAATCTCATTACGCTGCGTTGTACTGCCATAACTTAGTGGCAAATGGGATCTAAAGTGTTAGCATTGGTACGAAAAGGTACCAAGTGTGGACTGCTATTTCATTTCATCGCTTCAATTGCACACAAAAACTGGCACTTACCAATTGTTAGGTCGCGCAATAAAGCTTGCTAGATGAAAATCGTCTCACAATTCCCTAAGGCCCGTGCCTTGACCTCGGATTAAAAATAGCAGAAAGTAATGCTGGATACCTAAAGGTGGATGTGGAGACATTGCAATGCAGGGTACCTCCATGGTAAGCATTACCCAGACCTCAGTTACACAGTCACACAAAATTGTTAAAAAGCAGTAGATTACAGTACTAAAAGGGATTTGGGGGCCGAACTACCTCATCAACTAGCAATTCCTTTCCACTTTCGGACACTTTGTTATGTGCCTTCGCTGTATTCCTTCCGGCACTTCGCACAATGAAGATTAGCAGTGCGGACTTGATTGAAAGAATGGTTGCAAAATTAGCATCAAATTGCCTGCAGAAAAGCTCATCTATTACAATACCTTCTTCAACTCACAGAGCACTTTGCATCACTCACTACTGGGCCCAAACCCATTTTTACTGTCGTACACCTTGATCGGCTTCAAATGCAAGGAAGTTCACCCCACGTTAACGGACAACAAGATCAAAGCGTGTCCCATGCTGATTAGTTGACAACGTTAGAAGGCGTGACAAAATCCAATCGGCAGTTTAAAAGAATGCTTATAAGTACTGTTAAGGGCGCATGCGTGCAAACGTACCTCGGACAGAAAGACTGAGCCCGCATTTCCGAATGAAATAGCAAAGCAGCTCCTCCAGAGCGGGTATCACGAGCACAAAGGTGAAAGTGCGCTAAGTACGAACGTCACGGAAAACAAATAAAATCCACTAGGGGAGTATATAAGCAAGGGCATCGACATACGAGTCAACTCAAAGCGAGCAAAGCGACAGCCGAAAAATGGAGAGTGGGAGTTGGTCGTACCCGCACCCGTGGAAGGCGGCACCGTGGACAGAGGTTGTGAAGAGCCCACAATGGGAAGAGAAGATTACCTGGTGGCCAATGCAGAAGCCGCACTGGGGCGTGCCACATGCGTGGCCGCCTGTGGTGGCACCGCAATGCACACAACCGTGGGGATGGTCGCACCAATGGTGGTAGACGACTGAGGATGCGCTTACCCTGAGGCCGGTGTGGATGTCCAGAATGCCGTGGTGGAGGAGCTAGTCAACTGTACATGCATCCTTCTTCACCGCCCTCAAACTTTCATCTGTAACAAAAGCTGCTAGTGTTGATGTTCCGCGAAATTTACATTTGAAACGACGAAAGCTTTGCTATCGTTGGCTACTGCAATCACGTAGCATTTTCATTAGTTTTCAGCCACACTTGAAGGATGGGATTTAAGTTAAAGAAGCAGAATGGCCAATGCATAATGTGACATTCTTGCCAATGCATGAGACAAGGCGCCTATCCAAAGTTGATGGTGGAGTGAAACTTAGATGTCCGAAGCATTAATTTGATAGTGAATTCAGCCTTTCAAAAGTGGCAGAGCCCATGCCTTAGTATATTGCCGATCCCTTGGAACGCGTAAGTTACGACTAAGCTGATGGACTGAATCTGACCCATCCCAGTGTATTGTAGCCTGAAGTTGCCAATGCATTTCATCTTATCTGGCGATAATTTGAACAGGCAAGGTCAAACCTCTTGTTGGGTCGCCAGCGTCACGCACAAACCTGCAGCACAATTAGGCAATTTTCCGCTTTGGCTTATTCAAGAAGAATAGAAACTAAAGATCCTGAATGTTGGTTAGCCATTGCTCAAAACATGTACGGTAAAAGAGATGGAAATGCTAATGTTTGCCTACAGCCACCTGCCAATCTTATGGTAGAAGCCAGGTGAATAACAAATTACTCCACGAAATCAGTCTATCGAACAAGAACAAAAGCCTTTGCAAAATAGACATCACTAGAAGCAAATAAAGCCCTTGTTTAATTTATGGTAGGTACAATAGTTGATTTTGAAAGAATCTCATCACCGAAGGAGACGCTAATGTTCTAGTGCTTAGCACACGCACTGCGATTCCCATTTCTTGAGCTGGCGTGTTTATTGTCTCAACCAGTTAAGGGTTTTCGTTTACTTGCCACTTTTAACTGCATAAGTAACGTGTGATTTCGGCTCTCGCATTGGTAAAATGCACGACCATAGAAGATCTCTGGCTTGCATTCTAGTGACGATTGGTTCCTCCATAGCCACCCAGTCGTAATGCGATCGACCCGCCATTGCCTGTGGATAACCTCTAAAAAACCCGTTTAATTTCACGTAAAGTAGGATGTCTTGCACCGCATAATCAGTGCAATCCGAATACTTAACGAACTGTGTGATTGAAGGGCAAATGTGCCACAGACGCTGAATTAGTGCCAACGCGTGGCTCAAATGCGGGTAAGTGACGAGGGTGAGAGAGACGGGTGCTGCTGCAAATTGTCCACAACAACGGGCGGATGCATGAGTGAGGAAAACGCAACATCTTATCGTCCCAAAGCAATCCAAACTCAGTCTCTAATGCCATTCCCTAGAGTGCAATACGTATTAGCTGCCAGAGGAATTCAAACGATTTGCAGTAGCCCATATGCAAAAATAGCTTCAGCATGCATCACTTACCGATTCAAGTCAAACCTTGCTGGATCTAAGGCAAATCTTTAACGTCTTTAACGTGTTCTACCTACCTCTCCTCTCCCAATCTTGCACAGAATCCTTCTTTCCATCACTGTCGCAGAACACGCTGCTACCAATAGAGAGCTTTGCTACGAAACACGTACTCATCTGCGGCCCAGCTGAACTACCAGATTACCTTGTTAAAACTTCTTAATTGAAGAAACACATTTATTTGTTGCGTCCCAAAATGTTAAGGGCGCATGGGATCCTTCACAACGTTCAAACTAACCAACTGATTTTGCAGTTTGCATTCCGATTTGGCATCTGGACACCTCTACCTATGGTGATAAACTGTGGCGCGTATTGACCTACTCCAGCCTGTAATTTTTCCCAATAAAAACCAAGACGGAACATCTAAACGCTAAACAGCTGACAACAAGATGCCAGCAAACCCGTATTCACTTTAATAATTGTGAGAGAGGGCTGTGTGGAAACCGCCATGCATAACTGCTGCATTGCCAATATTGTTTAGGCAAATCAGTTACCCGTTGGGAGGAGGCTGATGCGTAAACATCGCCTCACAGACGGTTTGCAACTATCTGCAACTCCAGTAATGCGTTCACTGTTTGGCTTTTCTGCTTTCTTAGGATGTGTTTTGGTTGTTTTCGAAAGCACCCGTGAGCAAGTTAGACAACTTATCTGGCCATTCTTCTTCTAAGCCATCTTTCTACTTATGCAAACATTGTGAGCCGTAGATACAGTGCGGGTTGTTGGTAAGTCAGTACGGTGCACAGCGCTGAGGTTTGCAGCTTTATTTAATAAAGGGGCTGCATCAGGCGAGAAGCTTGACATTTCGGTAGTGCAAAGAGCACAGAAAGTCAAACCGAAAGGGTATAAGTCTCTACCCATTCCCTGTTGAGACCTGATGACAGCGGGTCAGTGAAGAGGCCACTTCAACTCCTGCACTTGGCTGCAATAAGACTTCATTCTCCATAAGGTCCTTCTATGTAAAGACTTGTGATTTGTGCTATCAAATGGTACTGAATTTGCCGCTCAAGCTGTTTCTCATAAGCTGCTTAAGGATGGCTTTCAGCATGCAAAATAGTGATGAATTGAGTGCTAGTAATAAGCGCAACCATGAGCAGCTCGAAGTCGAAATACGCTCCATTCTTTCCATCTGCGATTTCCAAAAGTTGTTAGCTTAAAATGTCAAACGGAACAGTGAACAAAAGTATAACCTGAGGTCACCAAATGGAAGCGAATGAAACATCATGATGTGAGGTCAAAGTCACTCAGATCTCATCTTCAACATCCCTTTGCGTCTCTCCCTGCACGCTGACACTGTGGTGCAGTCAGCACCAAATCACCTGCGGACATTTCATATGATGACGAAGTTTCTTCTGCCCCTTAGAATATAACTTCAACCAAAGGCAACACACTTTATTCCTTCCGCCAGCCTCAAAGCTGACCATACTGACAAAATGTAGATAAAAAACAAAGGTCCCTTTGGATTTTGCCATTTTGGACCACCCATTCTCCACGGCTTACTACCTTGTCATTGCGGTAGGGCGACACATCCAATAACGATTCGCAGTCCGAGTGGAGACCGGCCTTCTTAACGCCGGATAGCATGCATGTGTGCGTGACCCATCGGACATGGACTCACACTCGTGGTGAGCTTCGCCTCTGCTCATTCCGTTCGTTGCACTGGCAACTGATCGACGCGCAAATAGTTGGCTCCTCAATCTCTCGGCACTTAAGCATTCAATGGCCTGGAAGAAAGCGTAAGTTTCATGAGCCAAGGTGTTAGTCACACTTTGCATGGACGAGGATTTCCCTGCCCTTCCTACAATTCACACGCCCACCTTCACTAAGAGTGGTAGAGGTCCTGACGCAGGCGCTGCTGCTTCTCAATGGTCCACCTAATCCACACACAATGCTGCTGCCACAACTTCCTCCATCTCCTCCAGTGCTGGCATGCTAAATTCAGTTAATTATTCAACTGCAGCCAGTAACAGTACGTCTTCTACAGCACGACATACCTCCCAATAAGTGCAGCTCTTCATCAACGACTACATCACTAACATTCCTGACGAAATGGTCAAAAACCACTTTGGGACGCTCAGTCTGTAAAGCTGCTAAGCATTGATCCCCTTTCCTAGTCTTTACACCGGGATTTGACCTCAGCAGGCAGAACCTTGCCATCTTGCCCCCATCTGAGTTAGCTAGCACTTTTCGCTTTCCTCTTCTTGTCATTGCCCATTGCATGTGTGCTGATGAGCAGATGGGTGTGTTCCTCATTCGCTCCCGTTTCGTGTCTTGTTGGTCATGGTTCCCAAGCGCCGACGCCACACTCCTCCCTGCTCATCATTTTCCTTCACCAGCATATTTGCCACTTGTACAATTTCTACTGCCATTTCCTTTTCAATGAAATGCACCATCATGCGTTGCCACCACATGAGGTGGAGCATGATGTGCCTGCGCAGTACCAAATTCACCATGGAATTGCAGGTCGCCTTCCTCCTGACCCACCATTAGACAAATTGGCCGACGAAACTCTCATCTGGATATTCTACAACTTGTGTCGCGAAGAAGTACAACTGGTAGCCGCCAAGGAAGAGTGCAACTAGCATTCCTGCTTGCTTCATGTCGTCAGGCACAATCGGAATTGGCGTCACCAAAAGAAGAAGATGAAGTGGCTCACCCATGGGACTGGTAGTGATGTGATTTGCGAAGACAGCATGGAGAAGGGCACCTACTACTGCTGGGATCCGCAGCATTTGAGGAAGTCGGTCCAGTGTCTCACCATCTGCTATGCTGACTTGGACGACACAACCACCACCTATCGGCTGTCCTCACCCACTCTCAATGCACGGGTGCAGTACATATCCTCAAATCCGCACCAGCAATAGCCGATAGAGCATAATCAGCTGCAATGACAGCACTGATGGCCTCAACCTCTTGTGTTGCGCTGCGCTCATTTCTGCCAAACAGACCACACGTCCATGGGCAAGCCCTTCAAATATACGAATCCTTGTCTTTCTATGAAGGCTTCAGTGTGTTTGACTCTACAGGAAAAGGTAACCTGTCTCAAGTGCTAAATTTAGTGACCTACTGTCTTGGAAGGCTGTTGTCGTCCTTTTCTAGTTTAACTCATTTGGGCAGCTTGTTTCCCACTTGTCATCACAATTAAATGCTTACTGCCTTTGTGGATAGACAGCATGGTAGATTACTAAATATGAAACTTCTTTGAGACCAGTGAATCTTTGAATTTTGTGCCCATGACAGATGCTGCAGTGGTGACATTGCGAAGTTCCAACTAGCGTGCCTGTTCTCCCACCACGCCGCAACGTATTTTGCTCAATAGGGCAGTGCTTATTAGCGCGTGCTCACCTATGTTAGAGGTGGTAGGAGCCTACCTCATTCTCCTTTTCTTGTCACACAAAATTGTTAGGTGTAGCTTTATGGGCAGCAGGGAACGAGTAGATCGAATGATGGTCTGTGGATTGAGATTGTGCGTCCGACAGACAGATTGCCACCAGCAGCACTAATCTGGTATCGTTTCGGGGCTTCGATGTTTAGGGAAGGCGATGTTAACCGCTTGTGTAGATTTGTGAGTCACCAGTGTGACCTCGTGCACAAAGGGTATCCACATGTGCGTATGTGGAAATCTTATCAGTGCCAGGCCATACTCCGATTGTGTTTCATTGTTTGATGATGGTTTATGCTGGAGTGTGGACGGTCGCAGAGGCACAAGTACGAGCGACATGACTGCCCCGAGCAGTGAATGGGTCGACTTTATGAGCACAGCAACTAAGCCGAAACATCCACGCCGCCTCGCACAATACAACAGCCTTAATGAAGGCACATATTATCCTAAGTAACTATACTCCAGGCAGAAGCAGATGCGTTCGCTCGAGCCAAATCCCATTCAGGCAGTATTGCTTGCTGCCAATCATTAGATATTTGTGCGCAACCCATTTATGCACTCGAGTCTTGTCAAAGCCTTGGCTGAAGTAGCCCGACACAGAACCGTCATTAGTGCCAACCTTAAGCAGGCATTCGAACGATAATACAGTTATTTCTATTGCATAGAATTCAACTCGAATTGGAAGCACTGACAATTTTACCACTACTTACAGCGTCATAACAAAAAATAGATCTCACGTTTGGAAAACAAAGTGCAGTTTGCACTTGAGCCTTTCCAACAACCTAGCGTAGGCTCCAACTCTGCCCTTTTGTTAAAGTAGCAAGGCGACGCGTCAGTTAATCGTAGCAGAAGTTGAGACTAGGTAGAACACCATCGATAAACACCCACGTAAGGACAATCCTCCACGTGTGAGTTTATACTCATGCATCATCATGCATCGGAGCTGAGCTTCGTCTTCGCGAGCATGTCATTAGTCTTGTCGCAGCAAAGAGTGATTTGCAGCGCTTTCCTTCTTGTGACTGCATATTTTGCTGCCTCATTCCCTTCTACATTTACCTCACCCCTCTCCCTTCGTCATCGTCCAGTGAAAAGGCAGGGAAGTCACTTGCTGCAGACCAGGGAGCTTATCTATCCCCATCATTGGGTCGGCTTTACATGCAGTTTGATTCTTGATCAAATGTCATTTTCTATCCTCCTTTTACCGACTTTACACGGGATTTATAAATCTAAACGAGTGACCCGCTTGGTTTGTTCTACTCTAATGCGATCTCAGAAGATCTAATCAAGCCTAGTGCTGCGCACCACGCAACAGTGTTTTCAAACCCTCTAGGGATGCTCGCGGCTTCACGCCTAGCTCATTTCCAATACTAATTAGAGCCCAAACAACACAAATCGCTCAACTAATGCTAATGAACGGCTGTATTCTCAGCACACAGTCAAATTGAATGTCCCGGTGTAAGACTAAGCCGATTGACTGGTTTGCCTCCCTGGACCGCTTTGACCTAGCTGCGTAATCTGGTCGCCTGGCCATGCCAGTATCTTCATTCCGCCTTCTCTTTAACACACATATTCTGCCCATGCTTAGGGTTCTTTAGTGTTCTTGAGATGCTCGGAATGCCTAACACCCACTTCCAAAGCATATAAAAACCCCTAGTCCAATGCAGCACTAATTGGAGCTCAACCAACCTAAAACCATTAGCACAACGCAGAAGAATGCAATTCCTAACAGATAACTAGATTGAGTTGTCCCATTGTGGCCCTTTGCGCCTTTCTAGAGGCAAAACAATGCGAAACATCAAAGCAGGGCATGTATATTTAACAAACGGATGAAATAGGACTGCCGGTACGTCTGGGACGCCAGCCAACGCAGCAAAGAAATATGGCCGGCAAGTGACCCAAATCGCTCTTCAGAACAATCAAAGCACTGTACGAACGCCAAGCTAAATGGAGTGCAAGCTGTGAGCTCATAATGCTGACAGAATGCACCCGAACAAGCCCAACTGCAGTAATAGCCAATTCGCCCAGCCTAAATGCACGGCAAACAGGGCCACATCAACCGTCAATAAGCAGAAGTAAATGGATAAGCAACTGCCGCGCCTCTGATGTTGCGATGGCTTTCACAGTGTCCAGATCGACGTACCCATATTGTTTGAGGGAGACATTCGAATTTAGAGAAACTAGTCTCTTTAGCCTTTTACTGAGAAGACAAAGGAAACTCGTAGGCGAAAACGAGCGCAGCGATGGCCAGTAAGTGGTGCTGAGCATCAATGTGGGGTAGAAAAGGAGAGCCCCCAAATTGGTTAGGGAACTGTCGTCTAGCTAATTGATGCCCATTGTTTGCGAGCGCCTAGCCAAGACTTTCGATTTCGGCATCCATTTACGAGTCATGCAGAGTGCACGCCTAGATGGAATGGGAGCATCGAACTACCACGAAAGGGAAAAAGGAATTCTACCACTACCTAGTCTCATGGACACTTTGCAGACATTTTGGTACATGCTACTCAATAATAATAAGTAGCAGTCTGCATCTTATCAGCCACTACGTTTGTGGTCCCCATCGTGCTTCCACATGCGTGAAAATAACATAAACCTCCCACCAGTAACTGAAGCAAACGTGAAGATGAATAAATCCCATCGAGAGAAGAACATCCCAGTGCTGACAATGAGGACATTTGCACTTTGACACGATTTTGAAGTGCCACTACCACCATAGTCGTGACTTCTACTTCTAACAACTGAATCCCGCACCTTATGACTGATATGGAGGCATCACAAGTAGTCCGCGCTACATTTAAGGGAATGTCTTATAGCCAAGTTATTCTTTTTAGCGCAACAAACCGAGTCTAGTGAGATCAGCTTAGACAACGATAGAAACAACAGCTTATCACAAAGGATGGAATACTGACTGAGAATTCGACACCATGTCAAACGCCCAGCAATGACAGGAGACCAAATCTCCAAGTTAGGCTAGCAAAGCAAGATCAAGCCACAAAGATCCGCTAGGACAAATCCAACAATCGTAGAATTGGACTTCATACCTTCCCTTCAAACCCAAATGCAAACCACCAACCTGCTCAAGCTCAACAAGCATCCGCTAGCAATGCAGTCACATGCAAATGCAATTTAACAAGCCGCACCGACATTCTGATAAATGTCTACTAAAAGAAGGCAATGACATCATTAGGATAAGTTACGGAGGAATTTCGCCTTACGGCCCCAACTGTATCTGCATGCTTGCAGCACGAGGCTCCTGCAGTCGCGTTGCTGGACTCACACAATCGTAAGCTGGCCCATCAAACGGGTACACCCCGACTCATAACCCAGAAAAGACCATCACCATTTCCGGCTTTATTGTCATTTCGCTAGTCATGCTTTTGAGTTAGCAATACGTCACAAATGTCTGTCAAGTAGCATCGAGCGCAGTTTCGTTCAGGGTGGTAAGAACAACGCCCTTGAGGTCTAAGAGGAATCTGAAAGAAGCTCGGCGTCAGAGAAATAACACGCTCGCTCATTGTCCAGGCGAACCGACTCAAAGATTCACCGCCTTAAGTGGCGGTTGCATTCATGCCTTTCCCTCGCCTTAGGATTGTCCGAACCGCAATCACGACTGATTCCGATGCTGTACACTACTTGAGTGCATGATTGTACGCCCTCTTAACTAAGCACAACGATGATTGCGAACCTCCATTACCTAAAAAGGCAAGCTACATTAAGTATGTGGCTTACTGAAGGTAATTATGTATCAAGGCAGCGTTAAGGCAATCATTCCAAATGAGTTTCGAATTTTGTACGTTTGGGGGAAAAAAGCACCGCTAAACACTGAACAACGTGTACACATGTCGATAGACATGAATTCCCACCCACCTCCAACCCCAACCAATCTTTCCCTATTCTAATTCCACCAAATCTACACACCTTCACAAGCATTTACATCACAAAAATAAACCCGCTCCCATTCACATTAGGTAAATCCATGAAATCAGGTAGCAGCTATGGGCTTATGCCACTGATCTCATCTATCGGGACCTGTAACATTGCCCGACTAAGGCAATATAGCTGCCCAGGAGATCGGAAGCCAACCAAACAAAGATTTACGTAGTCCCTCTCTTCTTCGACGAGTCTCAACCACCAGCCACCATGAAGCACCGAGTGTTACAAGGCAGCCGTGATGATCATCAAGCACATCCTCGTAGCAATATCAATGCAAGCATCTTTAGTGACTATTGCACATAAACCGGTTTCTAAGCCTCAAACTGAATTAATTCACTGTCCAAAAGGCGAATGCAGTCTCATCAAGATTTAAGTATTCCTGCAGCGCCCTATCTATTCTACGATACGCCCTCATTCCACCGGCCAAATCTACACTAGCAACAGTGACGCGAAAAGGACAGATCTTCTGCGAGGCAATCGCAACCATTCCTTGTCTCTTCCTTTCCTTTTATTTAACTAACTAATCGTGCTTAGACACAACGACAGGAATACGCCTAGCGCATGTACTATTCACCACAGATATCATCCATATGATAAGAAGAACAAAATAATCTTTGCAGGAGGCAGCAGAACTCGTACAAAGCCAACGATGCAGCCAGAAGAACCGTACCAGCCCAATGCGCTATTCCAATTAATGTTTCCAACGAGGAAACAGATAAAAACAACACTCACTAAGTGCTGAAATAAGCACAGTAAATGTACCCATATCCAGCTTCAATTTTACCTGCGTCGAATAATGCAAACCCAGCGCAAAACACACAAACCCGAAACAGCTCATAGGACAAAACACGTACCTCAAACGCAACGTAAAAAAGGATGCGATGACACTGAAACAATAATGGCCACCATTATATGGGCATAACTAGAAATACTAATCCAAGATCCCAACGACATAGCTTTATTGCAATCAGAGGCAACAAATCAACTATCATGCGGAGCTTCTTCCAACGCGCATGCTGACAAGAGCACCCCGGTTCTCTCATTAAATCCACAATGGAGGCGATTCGCTATAACACAGGATTACTCATATTAGCGCCCATAGTCATGGTAACTGCATCAAAATCAAAACTGCCAGATAGGTAATGGAACCAAAATATGTGCCGAAATAGAATGAGATCCTATCTGCCTGCTTAACTACGTGCGTAATTGAATCTACTACCAGGAAAAAACCATGGTTTCAGCACCTGCCGAAGCAGGAAAAGCCAAAAATAACAAAACAGATTTGGAAAGATGAGACGAATGCACTGTGGACATTCGAAAACATATATTAGCAAAAAACACCACACAGAGTAAAATAAATTCCACGAGGCGACACGTGTTTAAAACACTAGCTGACCTAAAATCTGATGACGGAAACAGGAACGGACAGACAGTTTTTCCTACGCAGCCGATCAAGCTCATGTTGACTACTAAAAAGCTATTGACGGCACCGAAAAGCTTGCACTCGAGCAAACCAAAAGAGGTGAATTCAAATTTGATAATCCACTTAAAACAACCGTTAGCTGCAATCTGCAGCAAAAAACCAAAAAAGTTACAATCCAAGAAAAGAGCACCAAAACAATGGCCCGTTAAATTAGCACAAATTAATACCACGCCCACGAAACGTAATCCCAACGTAAAAAAAGGTGCGAATCTTACCCACCTGATCGTAGCTCCCACCAGGTGTCTAGTTCATTAATCACCCGATCACCACTTTCCCACGATGGTGCAGAGACCCTAGGCGTCTCCAAAACATCCAGCCCAGGCCAATTTTGGTACATTGAAACAAGGAATGGGCACATTAAAAGAAGCTCCACAATTTCTGCACATTTAAGAACTCTATATCCTAACTAGTTAACACAATTTGACAAAAGTCACTAAAGCTAGGCATCAAAAGGCAACTTAAATGACATCCAGCTCTGTGCAGGCACATTGTAAATCGAAGAATTTCCTCCAACAGCAATGTGAAACGTAACTATCAGAAAATTTGCTTGCCTATGTAAACTTAATCTTTTGAAATCTAAAAATCCTTATCATCAATCACAGGCTGGAAGCCAGAAGCAGCACTACCATGGCGCCGATAAACAGACATCCTTGGCTCTTGAAACTGAATGGCTGATGCAAACGATTTCTCATTGGGGTTATTAACCGCTGACATTGGTTGGTGAATGGATGCTAGATGTTGGCACTTGAGACAAGTTAACCGGCAACCATAATATGACCACCGAAGCATTCAAATCGCGGAGCTGTCAACGCAGTCTGTGCACAAATGCTTGTAATAATTTAAAATATTATTCCCATCCATCCTCGTGAAGGGCACCGAAGTAGCATTGACTCATTTTAAGGTGATTCCTTCCGTTTTTGACAATAGCTCTGGGTCATCCCCATTCTTGGGTCCCAGGACGCTTCAATAACAGAAAAGGGGAATGCAACCAATGTTAAATGTAAGTCCAGCTTTTAGCCTACTTCTCGCCTAACCAGAGTCTTCAGCGATTAGATTGGGGTAATTCATGAAGCTCTGCGTTGAAACACCAAAATCCATTTAATTCGTTGGCTACCCTATGAGTAGGGCATAAAGGGGATTAATGCCTGGATTGATGTTAGCTGTTGGCCACACGACAAAGAAACGGCCTTCTGGGTGCTAAAAGGTGCGGAAATAAATGCGCAAAATTAGAAGTCTGATTGCTTTATCGGTCAACTTGAAGGTTTAACACGTAAGTGGCGCGCGATTCAGGGGGCAGCAGGTTCGTTTTGCGCTGCATGGTTCGCTCCGAAGCGGTGAAAACTGGGCAAGATTTGGTGCTTCTTCTTGGTTTTGCTTCCCTAATTGCCAATCTGTCCTCCATGTGCAAAACGCCCTCCTTTATACGCCTACTTGCTAGAGTAGACGCGAAGTCTTTGCACCATTAATGTCGGGGCTCTTCGTTTTTCAACCACCAGATCTAATGACGTTTAGTTTTTTTTGCTTTCAAATGCTTTAAACGGTGAATTAAGGTCGTATTGGTAATCCACTGGTTAGTTTGCTCCCTAACAATTGCAGACTTTAGTTTCTAAGTGGTAACTTTGCTGAGAACGGTTTTAGTTTCGCTGAAAGGTATGCATTGTGCGTTGTGCTTTCAATTGCTGATATCTGTGTATTTGCTAGGTAGACACTGGAGCTGTCGGCAGGATTTGTGGGCTCGGTAGAAATGCAGGCGTTTCGAGGTATCCATGAATATGAATGTCGCGTTCGCTATCGCTTCGCAGTACTCTCAGGTAAGATGGGATTGCAGTCAATGTGACGCTGTGGAGCGGAGGATCAATGAGTTCTTATTTTGCTTGCCAGCATGCCTTTATTGTCTAGGCGTGGGTTCTTTCATGCTTTCTGTGTGGTGAGGTGTTTGTTGCTTTAGATTATTGGTTGGGTTTGCGTCTCGCGAATGTCGACCGGCTTCTCTTATACGCTTACATGCTAGTGTGGACGTGATGAGAATCTCATGATGTGAACGTCAGTTGGGCCGTTTTTTCCTCCAATCGCAATGCCTGCTCACGTCCATACGTGCTTGGCAATGCTGTGGGCGAGAAAGCGAGATTGTTATGGCACTTTGTGATGGGCTCGTTTTTTGCTGGCGGCAGGTTTGGATAGATGAGATGTGAATGTGCCGGGGAGTGCGCCTACTTACTTTACTGGAGGCTTGGTGTCTGTTGGATATTTCGCTGCTGCTAAGTATTCATTATATCAAGACACATTCAGTCCATGCCATTTGTGCGTGAGCATGTCACCGCCAAGACTTCTTCATCGTGATCAACTTACCCAGTTGTGATGAGTCGTTGCGACATAGCACTGCTGCTAGAGAGCAGTGTAGATCGTCTTGATTGCTTCCGAATGGTTTGTTGCTGTTTTGGTAAGGAGAGGTTTTGAGTAATGTGGTGCAATTGGAGGAAGGGAGGCTTAACTTTGCAAGACACTTTATGCTCACTCATTGTTTTCTCACTGAACCATTGTGCTACATTGATGGGTGGTTGTTAATCGGCTTTCTTTTTGCGCACACTTGTGTTACTGCTGAACAATGCTTTGGGCGGCTAGTTTGGAATGTTCTGACGCTGTGTTGAGTGGTTGCTGTGCCTTGACTTTGCGTTGTAACATTTGGAACCTCAGTGCTCAGTGTTGCGTTGGGCGTTTTCTTGGCGCATCACACGAGGATTGATGTGAGTGGCCACGTGAACATGGGTTCGGTTTGGGCATGCGTTGGGCCTCATCGTTTATTCTGGGCTGTGAGTTAGAATGCTTGGGCTATTCGTCAGGCGTTGTACTCCTCAATGGGTACGGAAGTATGATTAATGGATGGGTGATGATTTCGGTGGGAAGAATCTCCACATTACCACGTGGTGATCTTCTGCTCATCACTTTGGCTAATAAGTGATCGTTGGGAGTCGTACTCATTGCCCGTCCTTTTCCTCCATGTATTTGCTGCTGTTTGGTTGGGTATGTTTGAATTTGGCGTGAAAATTTTGCGCTGCGAATCTCGTCTTCACGCTTGCCTGCGCCCACCCCTGCTTGCTCAGGTGGGATTAGATTACATTTCCTGAGTTGTTGCTGTCTTTCTTGCCTGCAATGATGGATTTGGGGTACGTTCTCGTTTTGCGTGGAAGCATGCTGCTGTCATTTGTCTGTCTAGTTGTTTGTTCGTACTGTCGTACTGTGGTAAGAGATGTGCTAGTTTTGGGTTGCTGGTTGTCATTACGTCCTCCAACTGTCGGTTCGCTTGAGTCATGCACCTGCATGCTGGTGCGGATGCATATGCCTCGCATATTGTGACTCTAGGGACGTTTTATGTTTTCCGATGACAATGCCTGCCTTGCAATACTAATGTTCTTTAAAATGCAATTGTAGGTGGCTAGAGGTGGGAGGCTGACTGTTGATCTGGTGTAGAAGTAGCGCAGTCGTTCGCTCGCTGCTGTCTTTCTGCCTGCCTTGGGGCCCGGGACGTCCTGGGTGGAGGTGGGTGGGTGTAATACTCAGGGCCACTGAGCCGCATATAAAGGAATCCGTTTCCATTTGTGAGAGCGCAATCAAGCATGTTGTGGAATGGCAAGCCGGGTAAGTTTTTGGTGCTTCCTTCCAGCTATGAACACTTTGCCGCTTTTTGCGTCACTGAAATGCTGATTGACTGATCACCACTACCACCACCACCACCACCACCAAGTTTCCTGTCGTTTCTTTGTAAGGGCATTTATGTGAAGCCTCTGTGCAAGTGGCTTGATTATTGAAATGTACATACATGTAGAGGTGAGGTGTACGTCTTAGCGAAACGTTGGGTGACAGCCATCGGTGGGATGGACGCATGAGGTAGTTGGTGGAAAATCATTCAGTGAAGCAACGCGTTCGGGAAAGGCAAATGCTCATGGCCTGTGGCTCCATCTCTCTTCCCTCCCCCTCTGTCTCTTTCTCTCTCTTGTTCACCAGTGGCAGAAAGAAGACAGGCCTGAGGATGAGGAAGAGGAAGAGGAGGGGCGCAGGAAGGTGCAGTTGGAGAGGAGATCTGTCGAGTTTGTAGTACTCTTTACTGCCATCACTGCTACCTCTTGTTCTCCACCATCCTACTCGGACCTTTGCATGAACGACTGTTTGATAGGCACCTGGCCTAGCCAGTGTTCGTAGCACCAAACTAATGCCTATGACATTCAAAATAAATATGAGCTTATAATTACCTCCTGCGCTTTGGCGTTATTATTGGCAGAGGGGCATTTATTATTGTGTGAATGTGGTGGTCGAGTGTTCCATGAGCTAGGTGTTTGGTGTGGACTATAATCAAGTGGGTATAATTCGTACGTTTTTGAGGTGGCGACTACGCTTCGTGGGCTTGGTATTATTTCGCGCTAACTTAATGGTAATTGTTTTCATGCTCTTCACGCGAATAGTCAAGTTTTTTTCTGGTCGCAAATTATTAGGCGGTGCTATACTTGAACAATCAAAATCGAATGCACCTCTTTTGGTTGCCTCGAGTGCAAGCCTTTCAGTGCCGTCAATAGCTATTTACTGGTCAGCATTCGCTTGATCGGAGGCACAGAAGGAACTGTCTGTCCGTCCTTGTTTCCGTCATCAGGCTTCAGGTCGGCTAGTATGCTAACCATGCATTGTCTCATGGGATTTGTCTTTAATCTGCATGGTATGTTTATTGCTAGTATGTGTTCATGGATGTCCGCAGTGGTTTCGTCTCATCTTTATAAATCTGTTTCATTTTGTTGGCTTTTCCTGCTTTGGTTACCATGGTAATTTCCCGCTGGTAAAAATAATTCCGCATGTAATTAACCAGGCTGCCACCCGGCAGTTCTGATTTTCATGCAGTCACTTTGACCACAGGCGTTAATGCGAGTAATCGTGTGGTATGGCGAATCGTCTCCACTGTGGTCTTGTTTGCATTTGATGGTAGAACCGGGGTGATCTTGTCAGCATGCGTGATGGAAGAAGTTCCACATAATGGTTGATTTGTTGCTTCTGATTTGAGCAGGTGCTATGTCGTTGGGGTTCTCTAATTATGCTCCTATGATGGTGGCCACTAATTATAAATTAGTCTTCGTTTCAGTCTCATCGCATCATTTCTTGGTAGATTTGTATTTTTGGGCGCGGGTAGAATTGAAATTGGATTCTGGATACAGTTGCGTTGCTTTTTCGCCACTAAGTGGGTGTTTTTTTCTTGTTATTTTCCCTGAAAAGATTAATTTGATGAGTGCATTGGGCTGGTACGGTTCTTCTGGCTGCTTCGTTGGCTTTGTGTGAATTCTGCTGTCTCATGTAAGGAGCATTTTGTTCTCAATCATGACTGGCAAAACGGCAATAAATTCAGTAAAGGTTGATAGTCTTTTGTGGGTTATGAGCCGGGATGTACCCGTTTGATGAGCCAGCTTGCGATTGTGTGATTTTCCAGGCAACGCAACTGCAGGAGCCTCGTGCTACAAGCAGGCAGACACCGGTTGGGGTCGGAAGGCGAAATTCCTCCGTAACTTACCCTAATGATGCCATTGCCTTCTTTAAGTAGGCATTTACCAGAATGTTGGTTTGGTTTGCTAAATTGCCTCTGCGTGTGACCGCATTGTCAGCGGATGCTTGTTGGGCTTAGGCAAGTTAGTGGTTTGGATTTAGATTTGAAGGGAAGTTATCAAGTCCAAGTCTACGATTGTTGGGTTTTCGTTGGCGGATATATGTGGCTTGATCTTGTTTTGCTAGCCTAACTTAGAGCTGTGGTCTTCTGTCATTGTTGGAAGTCAGTATTGCATACTTTGTAAGAAGCAGTTGCTGTTATCGTTATCTAGGCTGATCTCGCCAGACTCGGTTTGTTACATTGAAAGAATAACTTGGCTATAAGACATTCCTTTAACTGCAGCGCTGACTACGTGTGATGCTGTTAAATGATGGTTGATGTAGCCCTGTTTGCCGTATATTTGAGCTAGGCGTATTGCCTGACCTTTCTCACCTATTACCACGTTTAGGCTTATTCAAGTGCATTTCGTCGGCACCATGAGTCCACTGCTTCCACTCTATTTAGCTTGGCGTTCGTACAGTTCTGACGACCGGTTTGGGCCGCTTACTGGTCGTATTGGTCTAGCCGCGTCGGTTGGCGTTTACAACCTACCGGCAGCACTATATCAACCGTTTGTTTAATCTACATGTCCTGCTTTAGCATCTTGCATTTTTTTGCCTCTAAGAGGCCTCAGATCGCTACAGTACCAAAATCCAATTTGGCTTTTTTGTTAAGAATGGCATTCCTTTGGTATTATGCTGATGGATTTTGGTTGGTTGATTTCCAATTAGTGCTGACATTGAACGAAGGGCTAATAGATGGGTTGAACGTGGGTTTTTAGCGCTTCGAGGATCTCTAGAACACGAAAGAATGCTAAGCATGAGGCAGAATATCTATGTTTAAGAGAAGGCGGATCAGGCCAATGGCATGGCCAGGAGTCCAGCCTACGCAACTAGGTCGAAGCGGCCACCCTCGTTCAGAAAGGCAAACCAGCCAATCTGCTTAGCCTCACGCCGGGACATTTAATTTGATTTTGTGCTCAAAAAGTTCCATTTCGTTACAATTAGGCGAACAGTTTTGAGCTCAAATTAGAAATAGAAATGAACTAAGCATAGCGTCGCGAGCAGTCCTAGCGGATGAAAGGAGGCCAAGCATAGATCAGAATACATGTGTTCAGGATAAAGAAGAAAGTGGCTGCTGGCATGGCCAGGAGGTCACTCGACGCAGCTAGGTCTAAGACAGCCGCCACAATTCTGTCAGACCACTACACCAGGGGCTGTTGAAAAGTGTCTCATTCTTTATCGATATCGTTAGGTGGCGGGGATCCCATTGGCTGCACAGCTTCAAGCCGTCACACCTTTTGCCGCGAACGCTCAGAAAATGCAAGAATTCGTCCCATTAGTTATGCTATGACGTTATACGCGAATGGCTAGATGGGAGTTAGTCAGGAATGCATGAAAGTTTTTGTGTAGTTGGGTACACGGAATGCGATTTGAGGAGAAGGCTATAATTGGGAAGAGTAATCAAGTCAAGCATGTCCCAACACATTCTTAAGCAAATGATAGACGCGGAAAATGAATTAATTCTCAATTCTAACAGATGCTAATGACTAGCATTGGGTTATCGTTCAAAACGGTGATTAACCTATCCAGTTTTTCAAGTGTATGGAATAAAAGCATTACGTGTGGCATAAAGTGGGCAACAGCGCATAAATACCAAAATGAAAATTCATTAGTTGTGTAATTTTAAAGGCACAGTTTGAAGCCAGTTTTTATATTATGCTAAGCAAAAGAAGCAGTTGGTTAAAGCAATTAACTCATCACTTTCAAGGTCATAAGCGGTAACTGCTTTCTGTTTCGCAGTCGTGTTGGATCCGCTGCCATTTCGCAATTGTGACAAAGATGGGTCATGGATCTTGGAGACCTAACGTAATTACTGAGGATTACTTGATGAAGGCAGCATTGACGGATGCGAATTTCGCAGGAGTTCAACGAGTCTGACCAAGCACAATTGGCCTAGTATGGGTCCCTTAGCGACTGATGTGGAAGCGGAAATCTGCGATCGGCATTGCTTCGCACATAAGTCGGGTAAGAATGAATTTCATTTTGTGGTTCCTAGTCAAGCCTCTCATGCGTGATTTAGTAACGGTCATTCGCTAGTTGATTGGATTTCACACTTTCAGCTAAAGGTGTATGTCCTTAAGTTCTGTTTCGAAGTATAAGTCAATTCAGACTACCTATCTGATGTTACTTACAATCGTACTTAGCGCTTTCCCTTATCTCTAGCGGCTGTGGTGTCTCCAGTGCTGTGGAACTAATTTAGACATTACCAATACTTGGGGGATCCTTTTTCGGCAAAAACTAATTTCGTTGAAGGATATAGGGAGTGCAACATAATGAGCTCATTTAGATGCAAAGCGGATCCGACATGAAGCGTGGCAGCTTATTGCACTTGGTAAGTGCTGGTGACAATTTGCGTACTTAATTGTTAGGACCAGGTGTTGACCAATGGTAAGGGCACCAAAGTTGGAACTAAAAATGGCAATCCGTCAATGCGTGTCGACAAGCGATCGGGTTCGTCCTCTGATTAGAATTGACTCCGTTGGAAAGTCGGGTGCGTGTATTATTTTAAAAGTCTGTTAACAAAAGAAGCAAGCGAATTTCGTTTGCCTCCCCTTTGACCGTGTTCGTGGAATGGAATTTCGCATGCTGCATCTTCCTAGAATTACGTCCGACAGTTCTCACCACGTTATCTGGTAATTTTAGTGTCAGGCGTGCATGGATTTCAGTTTTAGCAAAGAAGGTAGCCACAGCACAAGACCCCTTAGAAATAATTTGTATTAAGAATAGGTAGGGAATTTTTCCATAATTGTCTCAACCAGTTCTTATTTAAAAAATCCATAGACCAGGTGAGGCCAAAGCGCAAAACTTGTGTTTCAGCAGCGGGACTAGAACTGTCGGGGGTTCACAGATTAAACCCTATTTATTCACACTGCTTCAGAGATGTTTCACCTTGTTCACCTTGCCCCATTTCATCGCCCTCCCTCTTCGTGCGTTATTGCCACTGAAGTCATATCAGTTTATTCCACTCATTTCTAGGCGTCTCAGCTTAATGCTTGTCATACTGGCTGAGTGTTTATTCTATCACGTGGTAAATGTCATTTGCTCAGTGGGTTTGCAAACTTGCTACCAGTTGTGGAGTTTCATTATGTGCCAGCGGTTAGCCATTCAATGGACTTAATAAATGAAGCAGAAGCCGCTTGACCCGCTTGTGAGCCGTAAAAGCTTTAAACTCCTTGTACTGCTTGGCGCAGTGTGCCCCAAAATTATGCAGGAAATGTGCCTGTGGTAGCGGCTGACAACAGGTTCCAAACAGATGGTAAGGACTCTATGCGAAACTCTGAGTGAAGCACATGATGAGCATAGAAACGCGGTAGTTAATCAGACGTCCATCAAGCAGCACTTGTTCGGCTATTTTGCTTCAGTCTCGTGTGCAATGGTAATTGGTGGTGGGGATGTACCACAGGACCTTGGAAATCATTGCAGGATTCTCTGTCAGACGCACACGAAGTATTACCACTTCCGTTTTGCCCTAGCATGACCCAACATCTTCAATTTTTCCTCACACGGCTGCGCATGTAGTGGAGACCAGCGTTCTCCCCTGATCAGCGAGCGCACCTGCTTAACAAACTTTCCATTTGGATAAGATCAGCACAAAATGTCAGACGGAGACATTTCTTGCGCTTTAGACTGCCACAGTGGAGCTAGGCAAAGGAACCTGACACTGCCGTGTCCACGTGCGCCCCACCTGCTTTGAGTTTTCGAGGGATGCATAAGAAGTTACACCTCTTGTCAGGCTAGTTTGCACTAACGCGATGGGTGCCATTCAGCAAATATCTGACGAACTGCCGCGCTTCTACATGCATACATGCAACTTCATGAAAACTGCTACGAGAGGTAACTTTTCACGATGTTCATGGAGGATAAGACGAAAAGGTGCAAGAGTGTGGAACATTTTGGTCCCCGAAAGAGATTACGTAAGCTTACAACTATTGGCTAAAGCTATCAAATTGTTGGTCTTCGGTCGATTAGGGTAAAAAGCGCAGCGCATTTTGAAGAAGAATAGATCGCTTTAAAATGTTTGATAGTTCTTAAGCAGTTGTCTTCCTCATCAACGATATTGTGTGGAAAAATCGCTTGTTTCTGTGTGGGAACTGCGGTTGACTGCTTTATGTGTGCTGTTAGCTTAATGCTAGCTTACTGATACATTCTGAATGAATAGTTAAGGGATGGAAATCGAAACGCTGTAGAAGTAGAAACACTGCACCGTAGTACTGAGGGCAGTTATCCCAGAGCGCCGATTTCTTTTCCTCTTTGCTTGCTGTCCACAATTGCTCACTTTATTCCCACCACATTGATGTCCACCTTTCCGTCTCACCAAATTCTGTGCTTCTTAGCTGAATGTATAGGTCGCTCTACCACCACAGAGGGACTGCATGCACTGCCATTACCTTCCTCAATGCAATTGAATGACTTGTGTCGGCGTGGAAAAGGGATCGCATCAGAAGCTCTTCTTTGCCTTGATCATAGCAATTTTTGGAGGTTTGCCACACCGACTTATCTAAGTGACAGTGTCTGCCTGACTCTGTTTCAATTTTCCTTTGATTTTTGCAAAAGAAGCGAAAGTCATATCCTTTGCTCGCCGAAATCGATGCCTGACCTAAGAAGCCAAACAGGTTCACAGTGTTCGAAAAGTAGGTCTGTCATCTGGTTCGTTGCTTACTGTTTGCGTTGAATCACTTTGATTAACACCCACACAGGTAACATGACTCTTGTCGCAATATGGGGACTAATCGTGTCTGATTCATTGTGAAATAGGCGAGCTAACAGAGGAGCCATGGAGGAGAAAATATGCCCAAATGTCACCTGCATACGCTTGCGACCACAAAATGGGCAGTAGCACTAGGAGTCTTGCTGGAGTCTGTGGACTCGCTCAATATCCGCCCCTCGATTTGAAAACACTGCTGCATGGTACGCAGCACGTGGCTTGATTTGATCTTCTAAGGTCGCATTGGATTGGAACAAACCATGAGGGTCACCCATGTTAGACCCATGAATCCCGTGATAAGTAGGTAAAAGGAGGACAGAGAATGACATCTGATCCCTCGTGCATGCCTCATTTTGCAGGCGCGTCTTGCACGTCACCATCAAATTTAACTAAGGCGTTAATTTCCCTTCCTAAATCAATCAGCTTTATGTGATATGGCTTAGGATCAAACTGCACATAAATCAGACCCGATTATGGGTAGAGAGAGGCTTTTAGGTCTGTGGCCATTGTCTTCCTTGCCCTTTACTCTGCTTATTAAGCCATCAACTGTGGCATGTCCCATTATTTGCCATCGTGCTTACTCCCCGTAATCTACTTTCACCTAACAAGCAGAATAGTTCCTTGACTTTTCCTGCCTCTGTGCTTATCTTGCTCTTTTCTCCGTTTTCATTACTTCAAACCCATAATCCTTCCACTTCAGTGGATAACGGCGTCCTCTTTGCTTCGTATGTGCAGTTCGAACCGCAGGTCATATAAAACGCGTTTGTGCAAAATGAGGTATGCACCAGGGATCGGATAGCCTTGCCTGTCTTTCTTTATCCTCCGCTATGCGAACCTTTTTTAACCTGCCCTACCTGACCAGTCTCGTTTGTGCTGACCTAGTCCAATCTCAGCAGATCCAGTTAAGCCTAGTCCTGCGTGCAGTGCAACAGTGCTTCCAAGGTGGAATGCGGATATTTAGCAGGGCAATAAGCCTTGTGATTGTAAACGCGCGTAAGTGATATTTGAGCGCTATGGCGCCCCTACGGCTCCTCTGTTTTTCACGCTCATTTCTAAACGAAGTGGATGCGGTATATGAATCTGGCAACAGCTGCCACTCTCGTTGTAGGCGAGTTGTCCTTTATGTCACGACTGGGATCATGTTGCCGGCGTGGGTGAGAAATGACGTGTCAGTCAATCAGAGCGATGCATCGTAAACAGCAAGCAACGAACCGAATGGCGGACCTCCTTTTCGACGAATGTGGAAGTCACGATCGAAGAACCGCTGTGCCTCTTCCTGTTTATCTCTTTGGGTCGCGGATCGATGTTGAGGAGAAAACGGTGTAGTGCTTGCTTGATTCGCCTTCATAAACATGCAGTTGTCAAATAAGTAAGACAAATGGACTGGTGACCTACCCTCCTAAGGATTGCCACGAATGTAAAAAAGATGAACTTGTGGTGCCATCCCCGTTCCATGCTTAGGCAAATGCTATTAAATTGCATTGCGAAAGGGAATGGCAGTGCATGCCATCCCCCTGTGGTAGCAAATAACAGCAAGCATACAGCTGAATGATGAAAAACATGATTGAGACAGAAAGGAAGGCATGAAATGGTGGGAACGAGGTAAGAGAGGACAGAAACTTGGTAAATGGCATTGGGAATCGACACTAGAGGACGACTTCCTTCCGCGCTATGGTGGAGTGTTCCCGATTGGATTCGATACTTCATCCCCATTTGTCAAGTGAATGTTATAAATTTTGCCTTATTTACTGGCACATCGAGGACGTCAATGACACTTTTCATTTCCTATGTTACTTGCGTCTTATATGAGATGTGGTAGCATCAAGCTACCGCAGAAAAGTGAAGTAAGGAGTGAGTAAAGCCCACGAATGCCATAAAGGGAAGCAGAGGTAGGTGTGAGGGAAGCGAATAATCCACACACAATTGGTGATAGGGAAGGGAGAAAACTGTTCACTAAGCATAAAATATGTCATCTCGAAACGTGCCGCGCATTTTGCTTAGTCGACTTTGCATTCTTTGCACCGCAATCTGGCACGTCTGAATCGTCAATGCCACTTACTCTATTCTATTTTATTGCCTGGTTTTAACATGCTCGCCAGTCTTTTCAACAAATGCAGACATCTCACAGCTTAGCCACACCAACATTGCCAGATTTTGCTATGAGAAATGCTGCCGGATTGCACGTGGAGAAGTAAGCTGCCAACCCTCCGATCAGAACAGCCTCGACCAAAAGAGACTAAACAATGTGCATCTCTTTGCCAGTGACCTTCCATCTTTCCTTGCCAAAATGGCCAACTCACGCATCGCTCACACATTTCAGTGACGTTTTAAGATGAAACTGTCACAACTGCTCGCACCCGGAGCCTAAAGGCGATGCACCTAAGAAGAAGTAGGTGTGTTGACACAAACAAAAGAGGAGCACTACTAGTTTCTCAGCGTTTACGATTCGCCGTCGGAAAACACAATGAGATCGCAAGTCTCCTAACCTGATGATAACCACTTCTTTGATCTAATGCATCCTTGCCACTGATAATGATCAATCGTAATTGAGGAAAGTGGAACATTTTTGCACCACACTGTCTTCTTACACACCTATTTGATCACAGTATCCTGATCACACACCCTGTAACAACGTCGGGAGGATTCGTTGGACAGACAAGCGATCAGTAAAACTGGCAGATAAAGTGGCCGAAACGTTACCCACCTCAGCTCGTGTCCATATGTGCGCCAGCAGAACTAAAACTGCTATGGCGTACTAGCCAACCATTTTAATGTGAGGACCGACTCACTAGTTTGATGGTCAGATTCGCATTTTGCACGGTCCAACATTGAGTTCTCCTGTCGGTTTCTGCAGTTGCTCAGGTCGACCCGGGCCCAAAAACTGCAAGTCTCAACGCAGTTCCAATTCATGTGTTGTGAAATACAAAATCGAGGCAAACGCAACGAGAGATTCGCAATTGCTAGAAATTTTATTGTTACACTAATTTTCGGAGGTGAAATATACTTGAGCAGGTGCTAACACACTACTTGTTGTCATCCGAATGTAAGTCCAAGCTGCATGGGCGTCGATGGCATCAAATATATCCGAGAAGTAATGGCCCCAGTTGGCGGAGGTAGATTAACACTAAAAGGGAAATTAAATGCACTAGACGCAAAAGAGCAACAAAAGAAAACCATGCTGACTTAATGAAAACTTGTTTTGCATGCTCCTCCCATCCTCGCTTTGGCACAATAATGTTAAATTCAATGGTTTGCTTGCTCTCGTTTGAAATGGCTGAGTGTGATCTGATGACGGAAGATGCTGATGAGCCTATCAAGGACTTTTCAAAGATGCATATGACTGGACTTGGACATTTTAGAAGCAGCCAGAGATAGATTTGCGACTGCTCTGTGGCATACGCGGATATGGGATGCAGAGTACCCTTTTTGATATTGGCATACCGAGTCCCACATTTCCAATAACAAGTTATGAATCACCCATGGACGGAAAGTAAAAAGGGGGAAGCATTTATTCATCACATAGTGCAATTTCTGCCTACTGCTTTAATAGTTCACCTCCAGGACAACACGCGCAGTGCGATTACTCACCAGTCACCCAAATAACACGTAAGAAACCATCGTCGCACAATATGTCAATCAGGCAGACCTCATCAAGCTCTGTAAATACACATATGTTGTCATTAAAGACACAGGACCAAGAGTAGCCAACGTGAACAAGTGGCGATCAGTCGTGTAAGCGACATTGAGGTGATGCTCATTGTAGAAGTCGAGTGGCTCTCATTCAAGGAGTGAAGCTATTGCAGCACATGCAGCACGGAGGAAGGCATCAGGAAGCAAACACTTAGTTCCGATAAACGTTTTATTCGACACGAATTCATGTCCTCGTCTTCCGTGGTAAGCAAATGACTAACTCTATTGGTGAAGTCTTTTCGTGGCGGACTCAACGATCGCGCATTCCCTTGTCACTGGTTAACCGTTGCACACACGTGGAGCTTTAGCCAGCTAAACCTGTCAATGCTGCAAGGCTGGTCGACAATTGAGATATTAATGCAAGCACAAGTGAGCAACTGGACTGGCACATTGGCTGTCGAGGTTCCCACAGAGAGCAGAGCAATGGGAGAAAGTTGCCAGATTCCAATTCTGGCGTGTGCGGATGCGGTCAACTGCTGTCAGGTAAACACTCTTCTCCCTCATTCGCTCGACCCATCTTAATGTTTATTTATGGAAGCCCGCTAGAATACTTACTAATTGGAGAAGCTCCTTCCCGTTTATCAGCTGCATTATTTACGCGTGTGTCCAGGTGATTGTACTTGTTCATTGAGCTCAGCTCACTTCTTTTGTGAGAAGTTACGCCCCTTGTGGTACGGTGGGTATGTGTAGTTGTGAGAATTTATCATGGATGTCGATCTTGTCCCTCCCATTTGCTCTCTTGCTGCTGCTAACGCTTCTGTGCCGCTGTGGTGCACATCTGGCTCCTATTGATGTTGCTGCTCCTGTTTCTGCAATACTACTTCATCAAGCGAGTTGAATGTATTCTTGCCATGGGACTTGCACATAATTTTATCAACGACTGTTTCTACTACGCCATCTTCTTATATAACGGCATCATCGGCTTAATTCAGCGGTCTCAATCTGTGCATGGCACCTTGTCTCATGCATCGCCACAAAGGTCTCGTCATGAATTGACCACTCCACGCTTTAAACTCCAATTCCTTGCATCAAGTTTGCAAAAGCCAACGATAGTAAATTCGTCGTGGTTAGGAATGCATTTTTTGCGAAACATCAACACTAGCACCTTTTGTTACAAAGTAGAGTCAAAAAGCGGTAGAGAAGAAGGTATGAACCATCGGCTAGTTCTTCCAACACAGCATTTGGGGCATCCACACCAGCCTCGGCGTAAGGACATCCTAAGTCGTCTACCACCACTGCTGCGACCATCCCCACGGTTGTGCGCATTGTTGTGCTACCACAGGCGACCACGAATGTGCTGCGCCCCAGTGCAGCTTCTGCACTGGCCACCACGTCAACTTCTCCTCCCATTGTGGGCTCTTTACAATCTCTGTCCACGGAGCACCCTTCCACATGTACGGGTACGGCCAACCTCCACACTGCATTGTTTTAGCTGTCGCCTTGCTTACTTTTAGCTGACTCGTGGGTCAGTTTGCTTGCTTTTATACTCTCCCAGTGGATTTTAATTGCTTCGCGTGACATTTGCGCTTAGTGCCCTTTTACCACTACGCTCGTCATTCTCACTCTAGAGGCGATGTTGTGTAATTTGCCCTAAAAGCGGGCCTAATCTTTCTGTCTGAGGTACGTCTGCACGTATGCGCACTAAAAGGCATTCGCTCCAACAACCGATTGGATTTGCTAATGCCTTCCAACGTCATCAACAGAGCAGTATGTGACACGCTTTTGTGGTGCTCGTTAAAGATGGGTGAACTTTCCTCACATTTGGAGACGATCGTGGGCCAAGGCGGTAAAAATGGGTTCTGGCCCATTTATGCATGGTGCAATGACCTGCACAGCAGCACAGCATGGAATTAACAGCTTCAGTGATTCGAAGAGTACATCGCAAAGGATAAACTCTATGACAGACAAATTTATGGTCATTTTGTAACCATTCTCTGACACAAGATTACACTGCAGATCTTCATTGCCCGAGGTGCCAAAAAATGGGACCAAGGCTCAGAAAAGGACCTAAGGGATGTTCATGACAAACCCAAAGAAATGCATACCTAACGAGAAAGTGCAGCTTTGGGCTTAGGTACGTAAAGCAGCATTAATGATGCAGCGACGGAAACAGAATGAATGTGAGAGGACAAATCTGAGAGGGGACTAGTACACAGTACTAAGAATAGGACAGCACCAAGCCCGGCCTTGCTGGCCATAATGACCATTTTTGATCCTATGGAAATTGTAATTCTATGCCTCGTGTGCAGTCTTGGGGACACTGTCTTCTGTCACGGTTGCTTCCTACTGGTCGTAATCCACAAGCACCGACGCCATCGTCCTGTTCTTCTCCCCATTTCCCTTCAGCAACTTATTTGTGATTTGTCCATTGTTACTCTGTGAAATGCACGAGAGGCTTGATTCACCACGGACCGATCATCACACGTTGCTACCACATGAGACGGAATATGACGAGCAAGCCTCATTTCACAGAAGTGTGCTCCACGGCATCATTAAACTCAACCAAAGCACCAAGTTTACCCGCTTAATCCAGTTGATACAACTCACTACAAAGTGATTTAGGAATCAAACTGCGCGTAAGAATCAGACCCGATGATGTCTTCCAAATGGGCGTAGAGGAGCCCCTTAGTCTACGGCTGTCTCATCAACCTCCACTTCACTGCATCTTCAGTGAGTGTCATCTTTGCCTTTTACCTGGCTCACCAGGCTCCCGGGCATTGCATCTCCCCTTGTTTCCCACCGTGTTTACTCCAAACCTCTACCTTCACATTAACGGGAAGGCATTCTTTGTCCATTTAATTTTATTCAATGACACGTGAGCTTCTCCACCCTTTGCCTACCTTACCCTTCTCTCAACTTTCCTTTGCACCTCTGAACAATTCCCTACCACGTCATTCACCTACTCGTTGGATGACAGCGTCCTCTTTGTGAGTTCCTCTTCATCTCTTCACTAGCCCTCCTCTGCGCCAGGACATTCTCAATTAACGCAACGACAAATAACCCCTAGATCAGACCTGCCCAGACTTGAAGCTTCTTCTCCATTTATCTCCATCTATCGCAGTAGTTCCTCCCAAACCACCTAACCTAATTTCCATTTACTCCTTCCCCTCCGCCTCACCAAACGAGAGCAGAGGTGAACGTATTTCTCCACCCATGCCATTTTCAACTCTTACAACTTCCATCAATCAATCTAACGACTTATTTTACCGTTTATTTTGTTAAAAGTGCTCTTATTTCAAGTCCCACAATATCAGGTGAGAATAAGCACTTACAGCACTTGATAGCCTTCTTGGTTTAACCAGATGTTTTAGGTTATGAGTGGCTGTGTCAAGTACAAGTGGACACTTTATGGTCTTAAACAAAATAGCAGGACGTAGTATCAATAGGGCTAGCGATACGGCCTTTAGAGTCGTACGTGAATGGAAGTCGCGTCTTCACCTCTCCTTCAGAAGGTGCACTTAAAAAGGACAAGACTGAGCTCTCATTCAATCCTTTGTTTAACTACAGAGGCACTTAGGTGAAAGGATTGCCCCTGCAAGACAGACCAGCCACCGTGTCATGTCAATAGACCCGGTAACCGCCTTTACTGAACATGCATATTTCCACAAAGCAGGGGCAAATCTATTGCTCTTAATACCATTGAATTTGACTTGTGAGGTTCAATTCTAAGAGCTTTGTTAGATTAGGATATTTGGTGCACAGCAACCTGACGATATAGATGCAATGGCACACGAAGTGACCACCATGTCGTCGTTTGACAACGCCAACCCTGATTGTGCTCGAGGACAAGGGCGACCAGTCGTGCCCCCTTGTGCCTCAGCTTACTAATCAAATACGCTAATCTTCATGCTCCCCTTCATACAACAATCCAACTAAGCCATTAAGACTGGAACTTGCACGTCAAAGCGACAGCAGTCTTTCTAATTTGTAGCAAATCATACTTGGTAAACAGAAATATCGGGTCTATTGGCATGGCCTGGAAGCCAGTCCGTCTGGTAAGGGCAGTTCGTTCACCCGTACCGAAACAGAAAAACGAGCAATTAAATCACAGTTAGATTCCTGTTCTTCCTTGAGCATGAGGAAGTGGAAGCGCGCCTTTAATCGTCTACGGCGACAGAGGCTATCTTACATCCCTACGAGTGCTATTTCTCACTACTTTGTCCAGGGCAATAAAGTTGCCTCAAACCAATCAATTCTCTCGCACTTGACATCGTTGCTTATCTTCTACACAACCTGGTGAAATCGAGAAGGCTGTCAAGGGCTGAAAATGCTCCTAGCATACCCACATCAAAAAGGCAGGCGTATTTCAAAGTCTTGTACTAGAAGTCCACTTGGTTTTGAAAACGAATATATTCAAATTGGAACTGTCATATGCGCCAAATCGCTACTCTTCAACGTAAGGTTTTGAGAATTCGTGGACAAGGCACTAAAGCGAGTGAGCAACTAGTGTCTGCCTTATATTCCAGATCTTTAGGCGAGTTGACTGGCTGTGGTGATAAGTTTACATTGCGGGCCATCGCCATGGGCCTGGTGTTATCCAATCTGACAGTTTCGCAGGGCTTAATGAAAAGGGCAAACAATGCAAGTGAACAGCTGCTGTTCTCAGGCCTTATGCACCACAAGCCAAAACGGCAAAATTGTGGTGAATGTCACCAGCAGTCTGCCACAATCCCACTTCTGAAGCCTTATTTTGTGTGTCTACAACTATTCACACAGGCGTAAGTGTAAAAGAGGCCAGGCATGTGTGACCCCAGCGCTGCTCGTTGAGGGGCGACAGAAAACAACTCATGCAAATGAGGTAACCGCATGTCATTTGTAAACGCTTGCTTCACTGTAAACTAGGGCGATAGGGGAGGTGAGGATGCACTTTGCATGATGCGACGGCACGAGAATAAGTTCTATTATAGGGTGAAAAGAGCGAATGACAATGGCATCGCATGAAATGAATTTGATGTTTAAATAGAAGCCTCTTCAGCACGATGGACCACTGAGTCAAAGTCGGTCAGTTGAGTGAGATGCATGCGTGCAGGAAGGGGAAGTGGGGAAATGTGTGAAGAGCAGGCTGCACGATCAGCACATCTTGTGGCAAACATTACGTTTGGTGCATAAATCATTTTTCTGCGAGTAACCGCAGGCGAATGGGTACGTGTGCTCACCCAGCCCAAATAAGATAATGTGCGTAGGTTATGGTTTTGAGGTAAGTATGTAACATTCCTATCTGGCCAAGGACGGTTTGTGGCATTGTTGGTTTAAAATGCATTCACTGACGCGAGCAATGCAATGACCATAGGCGTTGTAATATATTTGATATAGTGCCATCAACAAGCAAAACAACTAAAAGAAACATGCATCGATTGTCAAAACTTGGAATGTGGGTCTCTGAAAGAGAAATTTCCACCCGTACTAAGTGCCCAGATAGTTGTCACGCGTCACCTCTCCTGACGGACTTGAATTGAACTGGCAAGCTCATTGAACTTTCAAAATCTTTGGATTGGAATGAATAATGTTTTGCTCTGGCCCGCTGCATTTTGCTTACTATTTGATGGTGTGATGACCCAAACTACCTCCTCGCTCTGATGCTCAAATCGACTTTGTGTAATTAAAAACGTCTTGGCAGATTCCTCTTTGAGCATCCCAAAACTAAGAAGAGGATGAATTGCTCTTCAGCCTCAAGAGGAGATGCTTGGCTCTCACACATCGAAACACGGCCCAATTTTTCTCGGGCAATGTTGATACAATAGGCCCTGAAAAACGATTGTGCTCGTACATTTAAGTTCAGCTTATGATATTTACGCAAAAGACATAGAAATCCCACTACCATGGCAGGCTTACGTGCCGTTTAAGCAACAAAACCGATTTTCTGGCTGCAGGCGCCAGGAAAATTTGGTGCATTCAAATGATTTGACAAACAGGTTGATGCCACGACTGACTCAAAGCATGGTTGTGGTGATATGGTAAAACTTTGGGAAAGTGGGAAATAATGTGCGTCTTGTTATCAGTTTATTCGTTATCAATTTTTCGTTTTTCGTCACCTAATTTACCATGCGCGACTGCCGGAACGCAATTGACGCACGCTGGCCTAGCAAATTCTTCGCTTGGTGACCTTCGACATGCTAAGAGCGGACCTAAGCAAAAAGGGCCAGCGACTGCACACAACGACATAATGTGCCCTCGGAATTCAAGTGTCTTACCCGCCAACGGCACTCTACGATGTGTAAACCAAAAGTACCAATTTCATGCCACTTAATGATGTTTTTAGGACCTACAACTGAATAAGGCTCTTCGCATTGACTACCAGTGCATATGGCTAACAGCTGAGCACCACGTGATGCCAGTCGAAGATAACGCCTCTATGCAGGCTTTAAGCACCGTAGCAGTGCTCAGCACTTCGTGTATGCTGCCAAAACAACCGCGAGCCATTTGTCTTCGATTTTGAAGACATCTTCAACCCCTTGACTTTGCAATCGCTAAGAGGCAAGTGCGGAAGGAAGTAACAGGGTAGAGAGGTAGCAGAATTAAATTGGCGAAGGTTCCTGCTATTCGACCACCCGTAATTTGTCACAGCCAATATGGCCCGCGTAAGCAGATGCGGAGTAAAACATGCGGCGAAAGCTTTACTGAACATCATGTAAGGAAACCTCACGCATGCTTAGAAGCACAACCCACATGTGAACTAAGCAGCATCTCTCTGCTGCACCAGTTCACTTCCTTTTAGCACGTCAACAAAATACATCACTTTGAGGTTAAAAGCATCACCTTTAATTCAGAACCTATAATCCAAATGACAAATGCCTAAACCGGCAGGCAGCGTTTTACGGTGATGTCGGGAAATCGTACGAGGCCTGGTGGAGCGTCCGTTAAATATCCATTGCTACGGCACATGCCCTTGCAGAGCAAAGATACTTTAATCGGCAGTATGGATAAGGCAGTGGAAGTTTAGTGGTAAACAGACTACTTTTATAAGTGTTTGCGTATCGAAATAACGTGGCCGAAACTTTCGTCCTCGTTACTTGTGGTGACTTGTGTCGGTGGTGACATCCGTGTGTACAATTGGTCAAGGCAGGACGCGAGACTGACACACCGTTGATCCGCATGCTTTGGCCGAAGCACGCCACTCCACATTACACAGAGAGGGCGACCATCGAATTCGACAAAAGGATTTGATGAGCGTCACATATTCTGCATCATGCCGACGAGTCCATACAAAGTTCATTGAAAGAAGAGGTGCGTGCTGTTAGTCACACTACCATTTGGCGCTGTTTTGTGACCTTCTCGTTGGTGGGCCAGTATTCCAACTCCACCCACGCACTGCGACAATTTGTTAGCGATTTCGAGTGACAGCACTATGAAAAGGACTGATTTACGGAAAGTGCTATTGAGACGCATAAGCATTTAGCAATGTAACTGGTGCAATCAAAATGCTTTGCATGTGTAATGGTAGGCGTTTAGTTAACTGCACTAATGGCACAACAGAACCTTTTAGCAAACGTCTTAGAGGTGATCATCTGCCACCTCCTATCTCATTCTAGGCGACGTCACTTGTTCTCGCAATGTTAGAGTCCTTTGCTTGCAAGCGCATCAATTAGAGTCAAAATAATTCATACCACTGAAATGCCCACCGACTAGAGTATTCTCGTGTGGCGTTACCACTGACACCAGGTCATTAATTCTCCCTTGTGGTGCTGAAACGAAGCCGTTTAAAAACCACATAGGAACAGCCTTGTTAAGCCGGACAATCATGTTGCCAATCGTCATTGTCCTTGTCTCTCTCTCTGCATTGCCTTCACTCTACGTAGTTGCCAAGCTAGCCGTTCAAACACGTCATTTTGTACGGAGAGCACCGCGCGAATCGGTACTACCTGCCAGATGCTTGCTTGAATGCGTGATAAGACGAAGTCCAACATCAAACAGGCGCAACCGCTCAATGTTTTCGATTGAAGAAGAGAGTGATGTGCACCGCACTACTATTTGGCGCTGTTTTGGTGACCTTCTCGGTGTTGAGCTAGTAGATCCGACTCCACCCACGCATTGTGCGAATGTTTAGGCGATTTCAGCGGCACCGTTACGGGACGCACTTAGTTCAAGAAGATGACAGCTAGAGATATGGGAGATCAGTCGTGTTATCGGTGTGGAATGATGGGCGTTTGGTTGGCTCCACAAATCACAGAACTTAGTATTCTTATCGAAGCACACCAAAGCCTATGAAATAAAACCACGGACCGGAATCTCATTGCAAGCCACTTTAACTGTACCTTTCGTATTGCGATTCTTTGATGACGGGTCAATCAAATCGCACATTGATGGTATTGAGTTCAGCTGTTGCATGCCACATAAAGCCAAGTTGTGCCTCCACGAGAGGCAAAATGTGTTGCGATTTGTGCAAGAAATTGTTTTGCAATGAATAAGCTGGCTTCCAACTTTGTCAACAGTCTCACAGGTAATTTGCACTGACTGCACCGAGTACACCCACACACGTGGATATTCCCGTGTATCTTCGCCATCAGCACAAGGTCCATAATTTCTCCCTTGTGGTGCAATTGCTACGGGCACCCAAGCGCTGCCGCTCGGCATGTGATGTGGATGCAACCTTGCCAAACCAACCAATCATGCTGAACAATCATTTGGTATTGAGAACACATAAAGGCGCACAATCCACCTCATCGGTTATGAGCAGGTGGCATGCTGTCAGGCGTCGCTGTCCTCGTGTTCGTCGTCTCCACTTTAGGTATGATTTCATTTCTTTCTCCCAACGTTAACTTCACGCAAACTAATCTTGCCACCATACCCACTAACCATGCCTTCCATCAGAAGCATATTATAACTTGCTGAGAGGAACACGCAAAGTGGCAGTAGTTGTCTGCTCCTTGGTTGAGTGAATCGTGCTGCCAGTCAGCTGGAGGCTAAAGTTGGGAACGATGCTTCGGATGGGGTGCGTGCCAATTTTACAACACGACACACCGACGTCAAGTTGCGTAGTTGTAAATCAGAATTCATGGATACAAGGAACTGACTAAAATGGCAGCACATCAGTAAATTATGCTTGCTAGACGTATCCCCTTTCAGCGCTTGCAGACAAACGCAACTTTTTTGTTTGCACCAGAGTTTCAATGGCACAATGCTCGAGCATGTGATTGCCTCTTGTTGTGTAGGCGACTGGCAGTCCACGACTGTGGGGTTCGCGGGTTGTTGGGAGGCCATCGGGACCGTCAGAAACAATGAACTACAAATGTGGTTTTGATTGCGTACGCTTGCTAAAATGTCATTTTATTAATCTAATTTCTCCTCTTTTGTCGCCAGTGAAATTCGACTTTAACTATAAATGAGCATGTGGCCAAAACGAACAGGCATTGGGAGGCAAATTTAAGCCTAGGGACCTGATTATTACCGCTTGATTATGGGCGTTTTTTGCCTAGGCCATACAAATCATTCAAAACTTTACGTCAAGTGATTTGACAATCGAAAACGGCTCTTGTGTGCTCAACAAAACACAGATTTGGGGCCGACCCTGTTCCGAGGATGAACGTACGTCTACCGTTCACTCACCTCTCCTCCCTTTTCCCATTGCACCAAAAAGCCACTTATTGAACAGTATGGCTGACCCTAATGTCGGTACTTTCGTTACTGTGCAAAAGGCTCGGAGGTGTGACCTCAACATTTGCCCCATCAATTGAGGCAAAGGCTGTGAGAAGCATCCCCTTCACGTAGGCTTCTTTTCCTTCCAGACTATGTGAATATCACATTGGCCAATGTGACTGCACAGAACAGTATGCTGCTGATTGATGGTTATCAGAATCGCATCCCGACGGCAACAACATTCTTTGTGCCACGATGCAAGTTTCCACGCCCTGGTCGAGGTACTTTGTGCTGATCATGCTAGTTCATTAGCTTGACATGCAGAAAAAGGAAGAAATGCAACGAAATGCAACGCGAGTCATGGTGAATAAGAAACCGGCAGTGTGTGTTGCTTTGATTATCTGATGAGCGAAGAGATGTCGTGATCGCTTGCATGTGCGAGCATGACTGAACTGACTTTCGGCATAGACGAGGAGTGCTGTCACGCCACCTCCAGCCTCTCCCCTTTTCATGCCTTTTGACAGTCACCATCTGCATCTGTGTGCATTGATGCAGAGAATAGCTTCTTGGTAACATATCAAGTGTTGTTGAAACTGCCACACTGTTGTTTGTGCTAGATGAAGTTGACCTCAATGCTTCGTTTCCTCTCTCACGATTCGTCAAGGACATGTCTTCCTTCACTGTCGATTTCGCCGTTGGGGGAGCAGACAGCAACTCGACGGTAAAGTTCTCCACTTTCGGCTCAGCCACTTGGCATCAGCGAAGGCGACATTGTCTGCCTTGCTTTTGCACATCTCGACACTCATTCTCTGTCTGCTTTCAATAGGCCACGTTAGCTGTTGGCGGGAAGCCAACTTGCCTGTGGATGGGAACTAGCCTTCTGTACGGAGGAGAGAGTTTCTGTGGTAGGTGAAAGCGGTTGCTCGTGCAATAGATTGATGCACATCTTCCTAGCTTGAGATACAAACCCACCGCATGAGCCGAGTCTTAATTTGCCATGCATTCCCTAACTAGACAAGCAATCGTGCTGCTCCATTCAACGCAGGTCATCACTGCTCCTATGTCACTTTATCAGCTCACCCTTTCACTTCCCACCCCCGTTTCAATTCAATGCCCTTCTTGTCTAAGCACTGGTTTGACCTTGTCTAACACTTTACTCATTTTAGCTGCCCATGGAAAAAATTGAAAGTGCGGATTTGCGGGTATTTCATGGAAATTTCGCGACAAACACCCATCTATTGTATGATAGCTTTGTTTTCGCCGGTAATACGACGGTCCTGGTGGTGTCTGTCGACTATACACAAAATGGTACGCCAAACTGCTTGACCCTTGTCAAGTACACCACACCTATCACTAGCCATCTGCATTTGATTCACTCTGCTGTGAATGGTATGAAGAGGTGATGGTATGCCTTGTAACTTTCACACGCACAAGTTATGCCTCGAAAATTTTGTGCTTTTCTGCGCCTTATTAAGTGGTGCCACCATCTTTAGGCACATCTCCGGAAGTGGCAGAATGCAATCGTAAGTTGTCATGACTTATTCTACTGCACCAGTCAATAAAATGTGCCTCAAGAACGTCAGCATAACATGGTGATTGCAGTCCCTTGTTGAGCAGTTGCCGTGCTTGAGGGTGCCTTTCCAATTTCAGAATACCGTGCAGCATCCAGTAAGCTCTTTTGTTCATACTCATTTGACTACAGATGGCGATTAAACTGAGCACTGTGCCTTGGTTTATGTCACCTTGCACGCATCAAGCCATCACGCTGGAATGCAGTTAACGCTACGTGCTACGCATTAACCTCTTACCGAAATGCCGTTTGTGTGCTTATGCCTTCGCATTCACTAAAGTGAACAATTGTTTCTGCATGCAGCATTCAGGTGGCATTTGGGACACCGAGCACAAAAGCAGTAGGCGCTATCATTCTGAGCCTTTCGGGTAGCTGGTCATCACGCTGGCATATTTGACACCATCCAAATTACTTGTTGAACCCAGAAATTAAGCAGTAATGACTGGGCACAATTGGACCGCTGGTACTATAGCACAGGCTTGCAAATGTTGCCAAACAGACATGACAGAAGCAGAGTTGCATTTCAGTAGCTGGTGTCAGCCGAGGCAACAGTTGCGGCCACTGCGGCTTGACCTTTGCGTACTGCTCTCTATTCGCCTCATGCTCTAGAAGTTCTCAATGCTTCCTTATTGTGCATTCTTCCCAGCATTTCCCATGTCTAGACACACTAACATCGGCGAAAAGTGGAAGTGTGTGTAAGTTTGCCTTCAGAGATCTCAACAAGACTGGCATTCCGCTTTGTGTCATGGCAAGCTCACTTTATGTGCTGCTGAGCAGTAGTGCTGTAGCAGTGAATAAGTACAGAAGCCACACATAATCTAAGTAAACTTGAGACTAAATTCGCTCGCTGGCAATCTCACTCGATTTTCAACTTCACGTACCCCAGCAACAACCACTTGTAAATCATCGCACTCATTCTCTTTGGGCAACTCTAACGCACTAATATGATTAATCTAGCAACAACTATCAAAACTGGCCTCTCCGCACGGTCACAATCAGAAGCACTCACAGCGATGAGAGCTCTTAGTGGTAGGACAAACCCGCGAATTTTCGTAGCACGTTGGACATGACGAGTGTTTGCACGAGTGCCGTCAACGCAAACGGTAGGCTCGCTTATGTGCTTTAGCTGTAGTACTCCAATGTAACAGCGCTACCTGCATAATCACACACGCCTCGCATAAGTTACTTGAACGTGATATCCAATTCGCTTGCATGGATTAGCACTCGGTTTTCAACTTCACGTACCTCAGCAACAACCACTGACAAGTCAATGCACTCATTGCGCTTATGCAACTGTAACACACTAATCTCCTTAATCTAGCAACAACTGCCAAAGCTGGCCCCTTCGCACGATCACACTCCACAGAACCCGCAGCGATGCCAGCTCTTAGTGGTAAGACATTTCCGTGCATTTTCGTGACACCTTGAAGCTGACGAGTGTTTAGCACGAGTGTCGTCGAGGCAATCGGCAGGCTCATTTTAATTGCTCCAGGTGTAGCACTCAAAATAGCAATGCTGCCTGCGTAATCACACACGCCTCGCACAAGTTAAGTAGACGTGACACCTAATCCACTTGCTTGCATTTCCACTCGGTTTTCCACTTCACGTGTCTAAGCAACAACTACTGTTAAGTCAAAGCACTCATTGGATTTGGGCAACTGTAACGCACTAATCTACTTAATCTAGCAACAACTGACAAAGCTATCCTCTCCGCACGACCACGACTCACAGGACCAGCAGTGATGCCAGCTCTTAGTGGTAAGGCTTTCCCACTCCATATTCCACTTCAAGTACAGTAACAACAGCGACCTCCACTATTTATTCAACGCACTCATTCCGTTTAGGCAGCTTTAACTCACTAACCTTTTGAATCTAACAACATCTGCCATAGCTAACCACCTTGTACGAGCCCCACTTTTAATTCAACGCACTCATTACCTTTGGGCAACTTTAACGCACCGATCCACTTGATCTAGCATCAAATACCAAAGTCAGGTTCTCGGCCTTCTCACGATTCACTGGACCCGCAGCGATGCCCACTCTAAGTGGTAAGACATTCCTCCACATTTTTGTGGCACTTTGGACATGATGAGTATTCGAAAAGCGTTTTGGCAAGTGCATTTCTAGGTACAATCTTTTCCGTTATTCGATTGCGACATTCGTTAAGGGATGCATACCACGCATTGGCGTTATTCATGACAGACTATTTGAATGTGAGCAGTTAAGCAATAGGAGCCAATGTCTAAACAATGATTTCGCGCCAAGAACCCACCAGCACCCACCATTTTGGATGAATTGCTTTGGATAGCCATCTTTGGGCCTCTGCACATACTCTTGCATTGGTGAATGCGATCGTCTGAACTGGCCAGGGTAGCAAACAAGAGGACTGCGTGAACACGAACATATTGCAACTTCTAATGCACAACTCGCACATTCCAACTGAATTAACTGTTTTTTGGTGTAAAATAAAGTGTTTATGCCTAGTTTCCTTAGACTTTGCCATGCATGACGCCTGAGGTAAGAGCCGTAGCATTGCTGCACAAACTGCAAATATCAAAGCACCTAAAACCCACAAATGGCGAATTCGTATTTAAATTACTAGCATTCGTTTTGGCTGAAGCCTTTCACAGCTCTGTGAACACAATGCTTCATCCCCCTTCCCTGTTGAACAACAGCCTACGATATTCTAACAACTCAATTTGCCGTTTGTAACCATTAAACTCACGCTGCTTGTCTTTGCAAGAATAGGCATGCATTGCAGCAATGTTAGGGAATGCGCCTCCTTTCCCAACAAACCTGGCAGTGCTTTGCTGCATTATTGCACAAACTCGCAGCTAGCGAATTGCATCTACTGCTGCGGATTTATTATTTGTGTTGTTTTTCCTTCTGTGAAAGACGCACACTCAATGCCTACTGATATGATTTAAGTATAATTTAGTTTAGTATCACCAGTGTATGCTTAACATGAGTTGGGAAAGATTTGCAAAGTAGTTATGGTTTCCTCACGCATGAAGACAAGGAATACAAGAAATCTCTGAGGCTTGCAGTGCACCACTTGCCTATATCGAGGTCAAGATATGCCTGTTTATGTGGTCCTACTACCATTCCATCAGCTCTTCCCCTGCCCTTCCAATGCGGATGTGTATTGAGCCATTCAAATAACCAAGTATGGATACGCCAGTGGCTGTTCACTACCCATCGCCGATTCACCCAGTGTTCGGGTCACATACAGAGCCTGTGACTTTGCCCGACGTCTCCGCACTCCAACCCATACATGCCAACATTTACTTTGCCCACTCCACTTAGAAATGCTGCCTTCGAGAGCAGCTGATTAGTAAGAGAAAGAACCTGCATTGCATTGCACAACACGACGTCTCACTCCGGTCTTTTGAACGGAAGGAAAGAAGGCGAGGTGAGACTAGTTGAGCAAAAGAGCATTCTGTTGCATCCTGCCCGTTCCTTTCGCGCTCGCCCCACCTATTTCGATTATCCCAACTCCTGCACAAGCAGAATGAATGCAAAGGCAGCCTAGTCTGATTTGAGTCTTTCCTGCTTAAAAGAGAATGCGATTAGCAATCTGATCAGTGCTAAATGAGGTTGAGTGGCATTCAATACGACAAAGGGTGCCGGAAAGTAAGCTATTTAGCTTAATTGTGGTGCAGCATTTTCTAATGCCGATTACAGAGGCCGGGCGCCGTGCTTGAGAACCCTACAAATGCACCTGAACCTCCTCTGATTTCGGCCTGCCTCCATTAGACTCTTGGCAAAACATGGCAAAGATGACGCCTTGAACTACACGCTTCCCTCCCCAAGCATTCCTGCTTGAATACAGGAAACAAGCGTAAATTGATCGCAGCGGCATCGACGGGGCTGCGTGAACTCCTCGAAACAGACCACCACACGCATCTTAACGGCGATCTTATTATTGCTCTGCATGGGGGAGCGTGACGCAGACCACCTCACTTAATCCTCGTCATGTCGCGCAAATGACATGAATGCAACAGCCTCACGGATACTCAAGTTCAAAACAGCGACTGCCATTTGATCCGATGCCATGCTATCACAGTTTTGTTTGGTTCACGCTTAGTGCGCATGTTGGATAGGGTAGAATAAGTGGGTAGCTTTGGCTTAGTCGCGACCTCGATCTTCATTTGCATTGGGCCAAAAACCCTTATGTCGTTCATATTTAGCGCCATTCAAGCCCCGTGTCACATGGCATGCCTTAGCAAACAAAACCGAGTGGTCTAACGGCGTTTGTCATAGGCGGGTAAGTTTTACATGCGCTCGAACTGGCAGAATTAAGCTCCAAATCAGGAAGTCGGTTGCTAGTCTGAGTTGAATCGAACGGTATTTGGGCAGGCATTTTGCAGCTGCGCCTAAGCAAGTTACACTTAGGCGCTCACAGCAGGCGAAGTGGCCCAGTCATTTGCTTAATCTAGTGGGATGTCGGTGCAAATGCTTGAGCAAATCCACAAACTGCGACAATGTTCTTCCGTAGTTGCAGCATTTGCCACCAAATAGCAGCGTGAGCGTGACCTTAATCTAAATATTGCTACATTGGCGTAAATGTGCAAGACCCGCCTCCCAAGAATCCAGAAATTAAAAGCCTCACTGCATTGAACAGGCGGCTTCATTTGCAGCACTGAATGCTGCAAAACAACTGTACAAGCACTGACAACAACGCTGTTTGGTTCAAGTTGTGAGCATGTGGTGCACGTTGAGCTTTGCGCATCTCAAAGCACTAGCTCAATATCTTCGAGCTATTTTATGGTAGGCGACGTGACATTTTGTCGCAACATAATAAGACCTGAAGAATTGCTGGTGTTCACGCAAAGATTACTTCAAGTGCAATCAAAGATCTTACGCGCTTTAGCTCACACAGGTGAGTGCTCGATTTGGTGAGGCTGGAGCAAAGAGAAATATTTTGGGCACTCCTAATTTTGCTTGCAAAACTGGTGCATAAATATTTAAATAGTACTAATACTGGCGCATGCATTTGTTTAAAATAAGTGTACTGTAGGTGGTTGACGCTGAATGCTTTAACGTTTCAAGTGCATTTTTTGCGTTGTCCTTCCTTAGCACAGCTGCACCGACCTCAGCGTTCGCTGATGGACATTGTGCTAAACTGTATTTGAATCCGCAGATTAATTGGCGAAAACTGAGGATGCCTAACTCTGACAGCACAAACCACCGCAATCGACAGAGTGACCATCATTTTTAGCAAATCCATCACTTCCCTTACGCCGCCTTCACCGACAGCATTCATTTTCTTCCTATTGTAGTTATCGCATTTGTTGTTGTTGCTGCAGCACACAGGGATTCGATTCTTCTTTGGCATCCGCTGCTTTCCAAATGCTTGACGTACAACAGGACTGCAGCACACGAATCACGAATTCAGCATTTACTGATGTGCTGTTCATAATGTGGTATGCATCGGTAGATGGCAAGACGGGAATGCGGGCTTTGGTGAGTTTGTCGCATTACTACGGCCACTTGTGATTACCAACTATGGCAAATGAATGCCTGCGGGGAAGAATGTGCACACCGCCATCAGTCGTTAATCTCCATGCCGTTTTCAGGCTAAATTGTGTCATGATCTGGGAGAGGTCTAACGGTGAAACGAATTGCGCTCACGGTCACTTCTCTCAGTAACAATTGACGCAACGCATGAAGGGCATTTAGGCAGAAGTGAGAAGTTAACGCCAACCATGTTGCCGCAGATAGGGGGGTGGAGAGTGTTCGTGCATTTGACAGCCATGTCTTGAACGCATTAGCCAAATCCGCCTTAGTGATACGACGAAAACGTTGCTTTCACTGTTGGTTCCATTAACAGTTTATATGGGCTCTGTTACCAACAAGATGAAAGTATCCGGTTCACAGATCAGAGTTCATGCCACTGTCTTTCCAGGTTAGGTAAGCACGCACAGCGATTTCTTATTGTCTCGGCTACCAAAGACAGGTAGTGTCAGCAGGAAAGAATGCAAATTGGTAGTTTTATGATGAACCTGTTTGCTGACTAACAGTTTCACTAGCACGCATATGAGCTGAAAATTCAGCAGAATTCAAGCGAATAAATAAACATGATACCAGTTTGCTAAAACTCTGCTCTCATGCAACTTTCCTCCCCACTTCTTTGACACAAGTTTGCGCAATGCACAACCATTGAGGAAGGCATAATCCTGATTGAGGTGTCTTTCTGATCACAGAGTGCCTTCTCGAAATCACACCACCAACTGCCGATGGCATCGCCAGTGGCTCAATCAAGCCCGAACCCGCCAAAAATCTTGGCATCTTCATTGCTTTCCAGAAGGCCGGATGTTGCAACCGCAGCATTCGCTCTGCCAAAGTGGGTGATGGAGTCTGCATAAAGGAATGCTTGCGCTTGGTGTAAATCACAGCATCAACAGACCCCATAAATGGTGGTAAGCTCAGGTATTGCCTTTTTAAAAGCTATGCGATTCAGATGATAGCATGAAACCCTAAGTGGCGTGCCCAGTGCTCAATGTCGCCTGTAACTACTTTGCAGAAATGGGCCCAAATGAAGACCTAGCCATTTGCTTCATTCGGACGTCTTCTTATTTTAGGTAAGGCGGCCGTCGCGTTTAATGGTGTGATTGCACAGGAGACCATGGCGAAGTTAGAAGTAGTCGAATGTCTAGAGTGGGCGAGAAAGCTTTGCTGGTAGGAAGCATGTTTGTGCTACCCTGCTGAAGTAATAGCAACTGGTCTTGCAAAGTTAGTAACCTGACGTAAGAAGGGACAGAGAGACAAAGAGAAATAAACAAGAACATGGGGTGAAGCCGAACAAAGGATGAGAGGGTACTGAGTTGCCTGCAGTGAGGTGGTTAGGCGGAGCAGAGTAGGGGGGATGAAGCATGGTGACAGCCTGTTGGTAGTGGCAGGTGGCTGAGTGAGTGATTGATCAGTTGAGTGAGTGAGTGAGTGAGTGAGTGAGTGAGTGAGTGAGTGAGTGAGTGAGTGAGTGAGTGAGTGAGTGAGTGAGTGAGTGAGTGAGTGAGTGAGTGAGTGAGTGAGTGAGTGAGTGAGTGAGTGAATGTGGGAGTGGGTGGACACCAACGGGACGTTTTGGGGTGGCTGATTAAGACTAAGTAGAGCTACCACATTGTGGTGGAAGAGGACAAGTGTAAAATGCAAATGTGCAATCATGGAGCGGAGCTTGACAGGCAAGAAGGGAGAAGGAGGAGATCTGAATTAGTGTGGATAGGTAGCGATGATGCGGGAGGGGTGAGAGGGGCCCTTTACAGTGCTGCATCGAATGGAGAATGAGAGGGAAACGTTTTACTACAAATGTATAAGTAGAAATGGAATGTGGAAGGGGACCGTAGTGAGAGGATGGTGATGTAAGTAAAATTGGAAGTGCATTGGGGATGGGAATGGGGCGCAGAAAGGGGCGAGGTTTGAGTAGGTGAAGCGGTCGGGGATGATAGCAAGCAATGGACTTAGGGATAACGCGCAGATGGGGAGACAAGCAAAAGGAAACGTTGGTGTTGCCATTACTGACGTGCGTTTAACTCAACCACCATGCTGCAGCGTTGTAACTGCACAGTTACATGGGTCCGAGTGTTTGGCTGCCAATCGGCAGTTATAACTATAAGTAATAACCAGGAGAACAAATCGTCTCGAGGTGCGAAAGTTCACTCCTTTAATTGGGAATGTGATTCGTATTGATAAAAGCATTGTATTTTTACTTTACGTTCACCTGATTGAATGCTACGCAATCTGCCAAGATTCACACAGACGCTGACGTCGTTTCGTGGCGGACTCAACGATCGAGCATTCCCTTGTCACTGGTTAACCGTTGCACACACGTGGAGCTCCAGCCATCCAAACCTGTCAATGCTGCAAGGCTGGTCGACAGTTAAGATATTAATGCAAGCACAAGTGAGCAGCTGGACTGGAACATTGGCTGTCGAGGTTCCCACAGAGAGCAGAGCAATAGGAGAAAGTTGCCAGATTCCAATTCTGGCGTGCGCGGATGCGGTCTACTGCTGTCAGGTAAACACTCTTCTCCCTCATTCTGCTTCATTGAAATTGTCATTTGGACGGCGATCGGGCATGTATGCTCTCTCCATCCAGCTGACCACTCCGTTAGCTTCGTCATGAAAAAGAATGGCTGATCAGCCGATTCTCCTCAGCATGGCAATCATTCGTGCGTTTATTTGGCAGTTGGAGCTTGTGCAATCTTGCGTAAAGGTGGGGATGTTGGAGACAGAAGTCTTGGAGGTACAAGCCGACCAACGCCATGCAGTTCTCTCGACAACTCAGACCCATAGTTTACACATGCCATTGATTTAATGTAATCGAGGGACGCAAACGCCAAGGTGGCTACTTCGAAATCTTCTTGAGGCACGAAGCGTTTCCCCAAGCCATGCGATGGCATTCAAGTCCAAACTTCGCATTTCTTCGAATCACTGCTAACAATTTAGATCGCATTCCCAACTAAGAGATTGCTGCGCATCGTAATGCAATGAGGCCAAAATTTAAATGCGTTTTTCACTAAAAACGTCAAAAGCACTTATTTAGCAGCAGCAACGCATTTGCAAGCCACGTGTGTGTGTTTCGGACCGGCAATCAAGCTGGTTGAAGGCAATATCATTTGTCCTCACCACTGCAAAGAGAAAGCCATGGCAATGCTGATCGGTTGGAAGAGGTGCTTTTATGCTAATAGAAATGTATCTATTCTCCGCCTTGTTTGCCACAATACATGTTTGGTAGTTTACAATTCAACTGAAGCTACATTCAGAGTTTCATTTCGCTAATTGGTGAAGATACGTGCTTCAACTTATAGGTTCGTCAGATGCGACAAACAACGAATCGCGCAGATGCACCCACAGTCGAGCATTTCGAAGTCGTATTGGGCCAGAAGGATTAAAGGTGACTTAAAAGTTGACCTCTATGAGCTTATTGCAAGAGCAATATTTGGATCATTTTGCAATGGACCACAGCTTACAAATCAAATGTAGCCATCCTGATGCTTCACTCCATCTTGATCCCTACGATGTCGTGCATTAAATAATAAATCTAACAAAGCCCTAAAAATTGGACCTTACAAGTCAAACCCGATTGTGTTTGGAGCGGCAGCTTTTCTTCAGCCATGTAAAACACGCATATCGAGCAAAGAGGGTGGCTGGTTCTCTCGCAAGGGCAACAAGCTCACCCAATTGCAGCCACAGTCAAGCAGAAGATTGAAAATGGCTAACGTTCTGTCCTTCTTTAAGCGCACCACTTCCAAGAGAAGTGGAGGCGCAGCTTCAATCCATCTACAACGACAGCGGCCATCTTAGAGCCTCTATGAGAGCGGATTGCCATTATTTTCCTATACCGACAAGGATGCGCCAAACTAGTCAATCCTCCCCCCACTTGGCGTAGTTGCTCATAAGCTGCAACACCTGGTGAATACGAAATGTCTGTCAAGTGCTGCAGGTACTCGTTCTCACCTGCTATTGCAGAGCGCAAGATAGGAGCACTCCCTACCAAACTGAATGCCTGAATAAGCAACAAGATAGATTAGTGGGAGTTTTAGGAGCAAAGCGCCCGTCTCTGCTCTCGTATGGGCAGGTGGATGGGATGGAGATTGAGTGCAGCGGAGTGAGATAAACTGCTGCTCCGGAAGGGGAGAAGTTGAGAACATGCTCTTAATTTTGGTCGGTTTGGTCTTGGTTAGCAATCGTTGCGTTATTTGACTATGTCTTAAATCACAGCAGGACTGGTGATTGACTCTGGGGGAACTCACAAAGAAGACGCTGTCATTTAATGAGGTGGGTGAATGAGGTGGTGGGGAGTTGTTCGTAGGTATGAAGGCGAGGTGAGAGAAGAGAGGCAAAGGAGCAAGAAGAGCGCGTCCCATTAAGAAAAATAAACTGGAACAAAAAAGCAGAAACATTCTAGCGAAAGCACAGCCACACAGTCTGGCATTGAGGCAAACATTCAAGGCACGAATGAATAGAGTTGCGTATGGCCAGTGCTGGTGTGCTTACAATCTCATTTCATCCTTCTCCATGTCTGGCAGGAAAATAAACATTGCAAAGCACGCGCATCACTGAATTGGAACGACCATGCGAAGAGGCAAGAAGCAAAGTGGGAACCATCATCTGTCGTTTGCTTCCTCCGTGAGTCTCCCACCATATCATTTCTAGCTGGGAGCATTTGCTGCTTTGATTCCAGTTTGCACTGCTGAAGGGTGTTAAACACCACTAAACAACGTAGGGTGAATGTGTGGGCTTAAGTTAAAATAGTAGGGCTGTGGTTGAGGCGTTACAGGAAGAATTCGCATTGGCGCCTGCAACTACAACGAGATGTAAGTCTACTTTAACGATATACCTTGATTCGCTATCATCTCTGCAATGCCTATGCCACTGCAGTTTGTTGATCTTCTCAAAAAACTGTGCACAATGCTTGACAAGTTTCTAAAGAAAATTAAGGATTGAATTTGTCTTAAGGCTTAACACCCAAGTGTTTGCTATTTCAATATGTCGGAACATCTTTAGCATACATTGTATTTGATCCCCCCCTCCCCCTTCGACTGATGGGCTCGTGGTGTGGGTGAATGGCATGGAATGCGGGAGTGTGCAAAGCACTGAGTTCGCGAATTTAACAAGCCAATATCCCTTCGGTAAACAATTGGGAACACTCACGGACAAACTGGTCTTCGCAAAGCGCACGAAATGATTTCCAGGCATGTCTTAATGGAGTTATTTGTCCCACTGCTATGTGCAGACTTGGCTATGGTAGGGCTGAATTGGCGTTTCAAATGAGGCTTTCTTTTAGGCTAAGACCCTTAAGCTATTGCAATATATAGAAGGGAAATACTAGCTTTGTCCATCACATTGGGTTCGCCCAGTGCTGTTTCTCTAATTCCACTCACATTGGACGCTTCCTCTATGAGTCACTTTTTCCAATGCCTCTGGGCAAAAGTTCGGAGCAAGTAGGTCCCTGCTTTTTTTACCTGAATGCCTACATGGCTGGCTTGGCGGCTAGATGCAGAGAGCAGGAGACACGCATCGAACGATCGACCTCTAGCGTTGACTTCAACTAGCCCTTTGCCGTAGTGCGAAGTCAGTTTCATTGGGTCACAGAAGCAGGCGTTGGTCCACCATCCCTGTGTATACTCTGCTCACAAGCTCCATGTGTCTAGCATAAAAACACAAATAGAACTTACTCCTACCTATGCAGAACCCTTCATTGACTTTTCACGCTATTCCGAATTTGATCAGCAAGGCGAATGACGAAATGTTGTCCAATGCTTTACTCTAGGCACTTAATAAACACGACGTAAGCACATCACGACGCAAGCAGTCAGACCTTCATCGAGAATGCGTGACGCTATTGTGAGTGACGCTTGGTCAGCAACTCTTCTTGGCCGTACAATGATTATTCTTCCCGTGGTGAAGTTACACAACCTCCTCATATCACCAAACCTCTTCAGCTTTCATTGTGACTTAGCACTAGATTTACAAACGTTGAAGGCTACGGGGCTGGAACACAACAAGTAGGGAACACAATTTTATGCCAGAAGATCAGAGTTGGCACCACGGACTGTGAAGTGAAACAATGGCATAGTCAAAGCAAATGAAACAGTAATAGCAGATTCTCTCTTTGTGATGACTAAATGTCATCATATTGTTTTGCACACGGTAAGACACTCTGAAGCACCGTTTTTTGCACAGGGTGGGTGCCAGCTATTAAATTGAGGTTGCCAGATCAGTTGCACCCAAGTCGTGGCCCCCACCTGACATACATTGTTCATCTTTCCCGTGGAAATCATTTAACTGACAGCATTAGACAATCGAAGCTGTTGGAATGTGTTAGTCTAGTGGAGTATATTCTCGTAAAGCAAAGACAATACACACTGGTGGTGATCAATGATGGCAGATGACAGTCTTTTAGGTGAAGACCATAAAAGCTGCTGTGGTGGCATATTACTACTTTTTTTAATCTAAGAAGCTTAAAGTCAATGAAGGGCGTTTGCATTTTAAGAAGGAGAACCGCTGGTAGAGCAGTCAGGAGCTTGATACTTTGATGCGGTGGAGTAAGAAGGAGGAGTAAATAGCTAGGTTCACATTTCTATCAATCAGAGCGTCAATCTTAGTTTTCACGTTCCATTCTGCACTGTCATCATGCATTAGCCTAGACTTAACGCAATGGTGGGAGGCGTGAATGACAGTTTTAATAAGTTGTGTGGGACTAAGCAATTGGAAGTCACCTTAGCGGCTAGTGAAGGAAATCGCTAAGATTATCCCTAATTTTTCACGCGGAGTCGTGCAGCCATTTGTGGCGTGGTTGATGCCAGTCTCTACAAATTCCGATTTATAGTCGTTCATCGAGCCTTTCGGAGACGCCCTAAACGAGCAGACACAATGGCCGCAGTTAAGGGTTGGTTCAAGCAGGTCTCATGCAGAGTCTATGTCATAGACAGAAATAACATCAATGCAATCTCCAATCGCGATACAATAATGCGAGATTAAAACCCACTTTATGTTAATCGGAAGCACAACTGCAAGGGGAACGCATCACTTGCACTCAAAACTCGTTTGGCTGTATTCTAACGAGCTCAGCTGTCGATATTTCCACATCCACATTGCACATTCTCCTGCAGGAAGAGGACTTAAACGCCGCTACAGCACTTGTGGTGCATGTTGGCACAACTTTGAGTAAGACCTATGTTAGGCGAACACTTGAGACCGACCCTAGTGCCCGAATAGTTTTCATTATCTTCGTGGAGCTTGGCGTGATGATGTGAATTATCACAAGATTAAGCCGCTAGTACAATGCATACAATTGGCGGCGGGTGTGCGCCATCAGGCAGCCGATTAGTTGGGTCAACCAGTCGGACGATCGACCAATCGGTTGATTGCTCAGCAGGCAGGTTATTCAGCTATTGGTTGGCCAGGGATTCCATCCAAATAAACTCACTGCGTGCATTGTGTTCTCCTTCATCTGTGTTCCCTTGTAATGCCCATGTTGCTGGATTATCAGAGTAATGGATGTGCTGTAACTAAAGTCTTCTGTAAAATAAATTGGACCCAATCGGAAGTCAAGTGCCGAAGCTTTTACTGGATTAGCTGTGCAACGTTTGTGATTGGGACAATTGGTAAGCGAAACATGATGGGGTATTTAATTGAGCTGTCATAAGCGATAAAATATTGCACAGCAGACAGAAGGCAGCTGTCTTGGCTTTGAGTAAAAGCATGAATGGCGATGGGTTACTGCTGCAAGCTCACATTACAAAACTGATGTTGCGATATTAACATTTTGCAATCTCACTACTATAAGCACAATCATGATGGTGATCGAGGTGGTGACCGACATTCCTGCTGCTCACCCTAAAATAAGGCCAGCCAATGCAGGGGATGGCTTAGAGACGAAGGTAAACAGGAGCAGTATTTCTTCATGAAGGTGGATAAGGCGGGATTCCCGCATAAACTGTGCCACGTAATAGCTTTTGACCAAACACCCTTTTAGCTCCCATCTAGTCATCTTTGATACCAGTGCTGCCACAGGCATTTTCGCAGTTGAAAGGTAGCCTGTCATAACTCCAGATCGCTTTAGCTGCAGGTAATAGAAACAAATAGTTGCAGATTCTACCACCAGCACTACATCTGGCATTCGTCCGTCACGATTAAGTTTGCCTCCTTGACTTTCATAGTCCCAAAACATGGTTAAACACGGGCAGAGGTCTCAAAACAAAATTGTCTGCAGCATTAAAACTACACAACCAGAATTTTGGTAAATCCGTAAGGTCGATTCCCGCCATCAGTAAAAGTACTGCTCCGTGCAGCGAATAAGTAATAACGCTGCCGAGGGAACGAGTCCGCACTACTTCTCTAAGTTTCGGTTATGCTTCTCGATTTGACATCTCTTTTAACCGATCAGTGCTGTCTTGACTTCGTCGTTGCAGTGGTGAGGGACAATGACATATAGGTGCCTCGCACATGCGCATTACCGGTTAATAAGCGCCCTTGAAGTATTTACTGGATAACATTTTGAGGCTCTTAATCTCATTACGCTGCGTTGTACTGCCATAACTTAGTGGCAAATGGGATCTAAAGTGTTAGCGTTAGTACGAAAAGGTACCAATTGTGGACTGCTCTTTCATTTCATCTCTGCAATTGCACACAAAAACTGGCACTGACCAATTGTTAGGTCGCGCAATAAAGCTTGCTAGATGGAAATCGTCTCACAATTCCCTAAGGCCCGTGCCTTGACCTCGGCTTAAAAATAGCAGAAAGTAATGCTGGATACCTAAAGGTGGATGTGGAGACATTGCAATGCAGGGTACCTCCATGGTAAGCATTGCCCAGACCTCAGTTACACAGTCACACAAAATTGTTAAAAAGCAGTAGATTACAGTACTAAAAGGGATTTGGGGGCCGAACTACCTCATCAACTAGCAATTCCTTTCCACTTTCGGACACTTTGTTATGTGCCTTCGCTGTATTCCTTCCGGCACTTCGCACAATGAAGATTAGCAGTGCGGACTTGATTGAAAGAATGGTTGCAAAATTAGCATCAAATTGCCTGCAGAAAAGCTCATCTATTACAATACCTTCTTCAACTCACAGAGCACTTTGCATCACTCACTACTGGGCCCAAACCCATTTTTACTGTCGTACACCTTGATCGGCTTCAAATGCAAGGAAGTTCACCCCACGTTAACGGACAACAAGATCAAAGCGTGTCCCATGCTGATTAGTTGACAACGTTAGAAGGCGTGACAAAATCCAATCGGCAGTTTAAAAGAATGCTTATAAGTACTGTTAAGGGCGCATGCGTGCAAACGTACCTCGGACAGAAAGACTGAGCCCGCATTTCCGAATGAAATAGCAAAGCAGCTCCTCCAGAGCGGGTATCACGAGCACAAAGGTGAAAGTGCGCTAAGTACGAACGTCACGGAAAACAAATAAAATCCACTAGGGGAGTATATAAGCAAGGGCATCGACATACGAGTCAACTCAAAGCGAGCAAAGCGACAGCCGAAAAATGGAGAGTGGGAGTTGGTCGTACCCGCACCCGTGGAAGGCGGCACCGTGGACAGAGGTTGTGAAGAGCCCACAATGGGAAGAGAAGATTACCTGGTGGCCAGTGCAGAAGCCGCACTGGGGCGTGCCACATGCGTGGCCGCCTGTGGTGGCACCGCAATGCACACAACCGTGGGGATGGTCGCACCAATGGTGGTAGACGACTGAGGATGCGCTTACCCTGAGGCCGGTGTGGATGTCCAGAATGCCGTGGTGGAGGAGCTAGTCAACTGTACATGCATCCTTCTTCACCGCCCTCAAACTTTCATCTGTAACAAAAGCTGCTAGTGTTGATGTTCCGCGAAATTTACATTTGAAACGACGAAAGCTTTGCTATCGTTGGCTACTGCAATCACGTAGCATTTTCATTAGTTTTCAGCCACACTTGAAGGATGGGATTTAAGTTAAAGAAGCAGAATGGCCAATGCATAATGTGACATTCTTGCCAATGCATGAGACAAGGCGCCTACCCAAAGTTGATGGTGGAGTGAAACTTAGATGTCCGAAGCATTAATTTGATAGTGAATTCAGCCTTTCAAAAGTGGCAGAGCCCATGCCTTAGTATATTGCCGATCCCTTGGAACGCGTAAGTTACGACTAAGCTGATGGACTGAATCTGATCCATCCCAGTGTATTGTAGCCTGAAGTTGCCAATGCATTTCATCTTATCTGGCGATAATTTGAACAGGCAAGGTCAAACCTCTTGTTGGGTCGCCAGCGTCACGCACAAACCTGCAGCACAATTAGGCAATTTTCCGCTTTGGCTTATTCAAGAAGAATAGAAACTAAAGATCCGGAATGTTGGTTAGCCATTGCTCAAAACATGTACGGTAAAAGAGATGGAAATGCTAATGTTTGCCTACAGCCACCTGCCAACCTAATGGTAGAAGCCAGGTGAATAACAAGTTACTCCACGAAATCAGTCTATAGAACAATAACAAAAGCCTTTGCAAAATAGACATCACTAGAAGCAAATAAAGCCCTTGTTTAATTTATGGTAGGTACCATAGTTGATTTTGAAAGAATCTCATCACCGAAGGAGACGCTAATGTTCTAGTGCTTAGCACACGCACTGCGATTCCCATTTCTTGAGCTGGCGTGTTTATTGTCTCAACCAGTTAAGGGTTTTCGTTTACTTGCCACTTTTAACTGGATCTCACGTTTGGAAAACAAAGTGCAGTTTGCACTTGAGCCTTTCCAACAACCTAGCGTAAGCTCCAACTCTGACCTGATGTTAAAGTAGAAAGGCGACGCGTCAGTTAATCGTAGCAGAAGTTGAGACTAGGTCAAACACCATCGATAAACACCCACGTAAGGACAATCCTCCACGTGTGTGTTTATGCTCATGCATCATCATGCATCGGTGCTGAGCTTCGTCTTCGCGAGCATGTCATTAGTCTTGTCGCAGCAAAGAGTGATTTGCAGCGCTTTCCTTCTTGTGACTGCATATTTTGCTGCCTCATTCCCTTCTACATTTACCTCACCCCTCTCCCTTCGTCATCGTCCAATCAGGGAACGCACTGCATCAGCGGGCCAAAATCCGCTTTTCTATGAGACGTTTGCGCATGCCGAGACCTCAGACGCCATTATTTTGGCTACCGCTGTTGCTTACAAACGCGTTCCACCGATTTGACCGTCTCTTACAAATGCTGGATCGCAAGCCCACGGCAGCAATCGACTTGCCAAAGTTGTAGTGCAAGAAAAGTCGAAGAAATTAATTTTGCGACAAAAGGTGGTAGCCGTAGTTCGTGACAGGAAAGGCCTTGGTACTTTCCGATGCAACGGGATACGATGATGATTCACCTACCACATGGGTGGATGCAGCGCTACTTTGTTGCTTATACGGACTGTTTCCTGCAGGTTCTCATGTTTTCTTGGAGTTGAGCAAATTAGGAGGTAAATATGGTTGCATTGACTTAAGACAACTGTGATTTGGGGGCAAAATTTCTTCCCATCCCAGGGACTACGACTCTGCGTCTTCGTCGTAAACTTTAGTTTAGTTCAGTAGAGATGAGTTGCTGACAAACAGCGCTAACACTGCTCATTCCAACTATTCAGTGTTCACGGCCACTGCTTAGGTTCAGCTAACCTCAGATCAGCTTCACTTAGCTCAACACATCCTATTTTCCTTTTCAGCTTGGGAAAGTATGCGGTGAGATTGCTGTCCACATGTGCTGTCGTCCAGAGTTGCCCGCCTTCCCATCGACTTCAGCTAGAATTGGGTCAATGAATAGAGTGACTATTAGGCAAGTTTGCTTAAGGGCTTTGTTCCCTCCTGAATTGAGAGCAATTTTGTTAACAAAACTTTGTGTCTTATACATAGTACTAACATCGATGCTAAATTACACACAGCGCAAACAGTATAGCGACATTACACCCATTCAGGGCATCAGTTGGACTTCATGAGGAGCCTGCAAACTATAAACATGTTGGTAACCTAACTCCTCTCCTCTCCCTCAGTAACGTCTGTCCATAAAGCTAAATTTATTTCTCCACTTCCCCTTCCCCATCGTATTCCCTATTAGCTGTCGTGCTACTGGCTTACGCTACCCACGTTGGCATCGACAGGCAATCTGTAAAGTCACACCATCGCATCAGATTAAAGCGCCGACCAAGCAATGAAGTTGTTGTTTGATAACCACTGTGCACTGTTTTGCACTGCTAGCCTTCCCGAAGCCGATTTTATGCTACTTTTGCCTTCCACCAAAGACCACTACACCACAACACAGAGAACGGTCATCCTTGAGGGTCGATTCGCAGTGTTCTTTACCCAGTTTCTGCCCCCCTACCTCATTCCTACTATTTCATGCCATCCTTACTGTCCCAGTCATTTTTTAATCGCTTGGCTATTTCTTACTTTTACTTTGCTATCACGGAAGAATTGCTTGCACGGCAATTGCCCTCCTGAAACAATTTCATGAGATATCCAAGCACGGAACAGGAATCGACATTAGAAGCTTATCTTTCTTCTATTCGCAGCGATTCTTAAAGGCGTGGACCACCAATCCACATGACTTGCATTGTCTGCTCAACTCCGCCGCAAATTTTGTTAGAGGTAAATCAAGCAAACATCATGCCGCCTCTTGGCCAATACCGATTCTCGCCTCAAAGAGCTAAAGAGGAAGACAAGGCAGTTTTCAGTCGTGACTTCTCCATTCTTCTTTAAGCAAATCTACCATCATCAGTTTCAGTGCTTGCTGTTTACAATGCATTGCTTTGATTGACAGGCACAGTTTCCTCCACCCAAACAGGCAGTGTACTTGTTGCCCGATTCATTCTAAATTGTGCTGGGAAAAAGGGGAGCTCTACAGGCGAAAGCGTTTATGTATCACTTGCACGCGTATGCACTGATCAATCAAGCAGCAGCACTAGGATGCCTGTAAAAGCTTAATGCCTCGCTAAACATCCGCTTCCCACTTTGAAAGCATTGTTGAATGGAACGCAGCACTACGTCTGACAGAAACTTCTGGAATTGGATTAAATCAGCACAAACCAGAGCGGCTATCTATATCAGGTTAATAAAGGTGTGCTAATGCAAAAAATTAGGACGAGCAAGGCTATTTGATCCCTCGTGCAAGCCTCATTCCACAGAGGCGTCTTGTACGGCACAATTAAACTCAACCAAAGCACTACGTTTGCCCGCCCAATTAAGTAGATGCAACTCCACATAATATGATCTGAGGATCAGGCTGCACACAATAATCTGACCCGATGATGTCTTCCGAATGAAAGTAGAGGAGTCCCGTAATCTACGGCCATTTTATCAATCTCCGCCTCACAGCATCTTTGGTGAGCGTCTTCTTTGTCTTTACCACTCTCACTAGGCTCTTGAGCTTTGCATGTCTCATTATTTACCACCGATGTTACTCCATACGTCCATCTTCACAAAAAAAAAAACATTCTTTGGCTTGATTCATTTTCTTTAACAATGCGTAAGCTTCCCGCCCCCACCTTCCTCCCGTACCAATGGACAATTCCCTGCCACCTCATCCACCTAACTCGGTGGATGAGAGCTTCCTCTTTGTGAGTTCCTCTTCATCCCTTCACTAGCCCTTCTCTGCACTAGGCCATTCTCAATTAACGCAACGATTTATAACCTCTAGATCAGACCTGCCGTAATTTAATGTTTCTTACTCATGTCAATAGACCCGGTAATCCTCTTTGCTGAGCAAAAGGAAGGCTATCGCTCTTTATACAATTTAATTGGATTTGTGAGGTTCCTTTGTAAGAACTCTGTTGGACGTGGTTATTTGGTGCATGGCACCTCAAGGTCAAGATGCATTGACACACAAAGTAGCCACCATATCTTCCTTTGCTACCACCAACGCTGATTGTGCTGAAGGACAAGAAACACGTAAATGTGCCACATCTTCGCTCCATCCCCTTCACAGCACCCCATCACTAGTCGGAATTGGGAGGAAAGTAGTGCCATGGTGAAGGACCATTAATGTGAGCGAAATAGGTGAAGTTGAAATATGAGGACTCACAGCTACTTGGTGGCGATAAGTCGTGCCTCTTTGCGCCTCAGCTTACAAACCCAATGCTGTTGTCTTGATGCTGCACTTCATCTTATTTCTCAACGCGCCATGCATTAAAAAATTAAATCCAACTAGGCTCATAAAATTTGCTCTTAAACGTCAAATTCAACTGCATTTAGAGGGACGGCAATCCTTCCGATTTGTAGCAAATACATGCTTAGTAAACAGAGTTGTGGGGTTTATTGGCATGGCCTAATGGCCAGTCCATTTGGCAAGGACAATCCTCTCATCCGAGTGCTGATGCAGAATAATGAAAATTAAATAATGGCTAGATTCCGATCCATCCTTGAGCGCGCCTTTTGAAAAAGATGTGGAAGCACAAGTTTAATCTTAAAACCCCTCTGAGTGTTATGTCTAAGACGTTAAAGTTGCCTCAAACCAATCAGTCCTCTCGCACTTGACATCGTCGCTTACATCCCGCAAAATCTGGTGAAGTCGAGAAGGCTGTAGAAAGGAGCTGAAAGTGCTCCTTTCTACTTGCCATTATGGAGTGCAGGATAGAATCACTTTCTACTAAAACAAATGACAAAGTTTGCAATAAGATAGCTTGATGGAAGCTGTACCAGTTTTCGATTGCACGGTAGGGGAAATACGCCCACTTCCGCTCCCATCTGGTCGGGTGGGGGAGGAGCAGATGGAAATTTGTTAACGTAGGGAGAAATGGTGACTAAGCCTTGCATTTTGGCAGGTCTGATCGAGATTTTATTTGTCACTGCGTTCTTTGAGTATGCCCTAGTGCAGAGTGGGACTGGTGAAGTGATAAAGAGGAACTCACATAGCGACCGCTATCGTCCAATGATGTTGGTGGTTGAGGTAGCATTGGATTGTTCATAGGCATTACGAAAAGTGCGAGAAGGCTAGAATAGGTAAAGCTGCAGGAAGGGCAAAGCAGTACCCTTATTTGCAGGTGAACTTCGACGCATGGAGGAAAAAAATGGTGGGATGTTGGGGGTATGCAGTGTTTGAGGCGACACTCCCCGACGATGCGTTAAAGTAGAGATTAGTAAAAATGGCATAGACTAGAGGCTCCTCTCCGCCTCTTTCTAAGGCTTTATATGGTCTACTTCGTGCCAGCAGTTGTGTCGCCTTGATTAGGCGAGCAAAATTAATGCTTAGGTTGAATTTACTGGTGGCCTGCAAGTCGCCTCTGCAGAATGAGGCATACACGAGGAAACAAATAGTCCTGTTTACCCTCACTTCCATGCATTTATTAATCGGGAAACCGGTTCCTGTAGGTGCTAGAAGGAGCACCTAGGCGCATTGCCTTGATGACTGTCTTCTACTGCATGAACGTATGCTTCTCCGCGAATCAGCAGACTAATTCTTTAAATTTTTGAACAAGCACGCATGTCTAGTCCAACTGGCCTTGGCAAAGATGCTTAACACGCAATACAAGTGGAGGATAAAAATAACGAGCATCGTAATCATTCCTAAAGAAGACCTAAATTCCAGAAAAATAAGTAGCTAGCGTTGTTGTTGAATCCAACATTATGGAATGAATGCTCAATCAGATCAGCATGAAAAGATGGATTTGTAGAAGTAAATTAGACCAATATTTACACCATATCTTGAATGCGATTAAGAAGTGCTTCCTACATGTTGAGTTAAGTGCAATGTAATGACATCTTGAGAGCAGGGATGATGCGTTGAATTTAACCACCGAACTGCATCTGCAGGCGAAGCAGTTCGTTTACTTGCAGTTTATCTTACCACTGTCAAGGTCAATGGCGACAGCGTTGTCTTCGTGCCCGTTAGCGCTTTCGACTTGTCGTCTCAATGGGGGGTGCCAGGAATTCAGCAGAGGAGGACCTTAGTTCTCCAAAACAGACAACGAATCAAAGGCATTGAGGTCTCTCTCGCAATAGTGCGTTGGCAATTCTTCATTCATCCGAACGTGTTTGCACTTTACTGAAGTGGAATTTAATAGGCATTTTTAATTAGGCAATAAGTGGTCTTGTATAACTTTAGGTGTCATTCATGCATACAGCGATTGCTAATGACTACCTGCAAGACAACTTAACTTCACCACATATTCTAATGAGAATTATAAGGATAAGCAGAAGATGCCTCCATGTTTCCACCCTCACATCTGCATAATGCGCAACGAATGTTTGCCTAGCCAAAGCATTTAACGGTTGGCGTTTTGCAGTTAGGAGGCTTTGAGACGAAACGTCTAAAGGTTTTCACTGTGGATTAGCCAGCTCTTCCACTTCGCCTCCACGAATAGGAACTAATTAAAAATCGGCCATGTCTTGTGGTTAAGGTCGGTGCCTATTTGAAATAGTTAACGTGGGGAATCAGGCCTATTTGCCCCAACTGCGTGGAAGCCCACATTTTGGGAATGGAAAAGTAAATGTAAAAATTGCACTCTGTTACCTATTTTCCCTCTTAAATCAACAGCGCTGCAAATATTGTGCCCAGTTTAAGCGCGTGATTATCGCAGTCGACTAACAGAAGATTTTCGCTTTTTCGTGTCGCTACCTCCAGCCTAAATCTGTTCGGTGCAATGAGGTTCTGTTGTAAAATGGGCTGCACAGAAGCATGTGAGCCTTACGGGACTAGTTTATCTGCAACAGGTAGTGGCAGCGCTTGCCTTGCGTTCATTTGCTATGAAATTCGGCTGAAGTTGGTGGAAGCCGAGTGTAGAATATTGATATGGGAGGTGTGCATGCATTGCGACTGATGTCTGCTTCATTAAACATGAGTTTAGCATGTTTTGGTGTGAGATTCGTCCTTTTGCAAGAGCTGTTAGCGGTACCAATTTCGATGTTGGGGTCGACGTCGAGTTAAGATTTGGAGAGTTTATTCGTCAGACTATAATCGGAGTAAATGTGCAAACTACATTTAAATTGTTTTTGCATTCGGATGATGTGATTAAGTGGTATGTTTTGGCTTAAATGTCTGCCTCCCCGAGCTCTGTCTTAAGGTGTTAATCAAGACAGGTTACTTAGCAGCTGCATGGTTGCGGTTTGAAAACGACTACTCCATGAGAGGTGTGAAAGATTCGCAAGATATACAAGGAATGCTCTGAGTCCACCCGTTTGGGTGTTTGCCTTATTTAATCTGCTTTGATCGAGACTGCTCGGGTTGGACACTTGGAAGCTTACTTTCCTGCAGGCATTCCGGCAGCATTTTGCAATAAATTTGGGCAGTGTTTGTGTTAAAGCTGTGAGCTTAGATAGTTACAGGAAAAGTAAAGGAGCATGTTAAAACAGAAAACGAAATGGAGAGTCGAGTAAGTTGCTGCGATAATGCAGATGTGCTAGAATGTGTTTCAAAGGGGCAAAATGCGAGGTGCCTTTCAAAAGACTGGTTTGCTTGAATGCGGAGAAACCCCTGAGCCGTTCTTTCTCTCGTTATTAATAATTCAGTGCGAATAATTTGCTTTGTTTGCACAAAAGCAGAAAACTGTCGAAGCACTGTTGCGTGGTACGCAGCACAACGGTTGACTGGATCTGCTAAAATTGCACTAAATAAGAGCAAATAAAATAATTCCCTTGGGCAAACAAGGCCATTCATTTCCTCGTGGCGTGCCTCATCCCGCAGAGGATGACCTGCAGGTCAACCGAATCACTTATTTTACCCGTCTAATCAAGTTGACACAGCTGCTATACGAAGCTAATC
>CM043735.1:18777433-18807405 GCA_023968675.1 Taenia pisiformis
TGGAATCTGGCAACTTTCTCCCATTGCTCTGCTCTCTGTGGGAACCTCGACAGCCAATGTGCCAGTCCAGTTGCTCACTTGTGCTTGCATTAATATCTCAATTGTCGACCAGCCTTGCAGCATTGACAGGTTTAGCTGGCTAAAGCTCCACGTGTGTGCAACGGTTAACCAGTGACAAGGGAATGCGCGATCGTTGAGTCCGCCACGAATAGACTTCATAGAGTTAGTCATTTACTTACCACGGAAGACGAGGACATGAATTCGTGTCGAATAAACGTTTATCGGAACTAAGTGTTTGCTTCCTGATGCCTTCCTCCGTGCTGCATGTGCTGCAATAAGCTTCACCTCCTTGAATGAGAGCCACTCGACTCTACAATGAGCATCACCTCGGTGGTCGCTTACACGACTTGTTCACGTTGGCTACTCTTGGTCCTGTGTCTTAATGACCACATATGTGTATTTACAGAGCTTGATGAGGTCTGCCTGATTGACATATTGCGCGACGATGGTTTCTTACGTGTTATTATGGTGACTGGTGAGTAATCGCACTGCGCGTGTTGTCCTGGAGGTGAACTATTAAAGCAGTAGGCAGAAATTGCACTATATGTGATGAATAAATGCTTCCCCCTTTTTACTTTCCGTGCCATGGGTGATTCATAACTTGTTATTGGAAATGTGGGACTCGGTATGCCAATATCAAAAAGGGTACTCTGCATCCCATATCCGCGTATGCCACAGAGCAGTCGCAAATCTATCTCTGGCTGCTTCTAAAATGTCCAAGTCCAGTCATGTGCATCTTGGAAAATCCTTGATAGGCTCATCAGCATCTTCCGTCATCAGATCACACTCAGCCATTTCAAACGAGAGCAAGCAAACCCTTGAATTTAACATTATTGTGCCAAAGCGAGGATGGGAGGAGCATGCAAAACAAGTTTTCATTAAGTCAGCATGGTTTTCTTTTGTTGCTCTTTTGCGTCTAGTGCATTTAATTTCCCTTTTAGTGTTAATCTACCTCCGCCAACTGGGGCCATTACTTCTCGGATATATTTGATGCCATCGACGCCCATGCAGCTTGGACTTACATTCGGATGACAACAAGTAGTGTGTTAGCACCTGCTCAAGTATATTTCACCTCCGATAATTTGTGTCAAAATAAAGTTTCTAGCAATTGCGAATCTCTCGTTGGGTTTGCCACAATTTTTGTATTTCACAACACATGAATTGGAACTGCGTTAAGACTTGCAGATTTGGACCCGGGTCGACCTGAGAAACTGCAGAAACCGACAGGAGAACTCAATGTTGGACCGTGCAAAATGCGAATCTGACCATCAAACTAGTGAGTCGGTCCTCACATTAAAATGGTTGGCTAGTACGCCATAGCAGTTTTAGTTCTGCTGGCGCACATATGGACACGAGCTGAGGTGGGTAACGTTTCGGCCACTTTATCTGCCAGTTTTACTGATCGCTTGTCTGTCCAACGAATTCTCCCGACGTTGTTACAGGGTGTGTGATCAGGATACTGTGATCAAATAGGTGTGTAAGAAGACAGTGTGGTGCAAAAATGTTCCACTTTCCTCATTTACGATTGATCATTATCAGTGGCAAGGATGTATTAGATCAAAGAAGTGGTTATCATCAGGTTAGGAGACTTGCCATCTCATTGTGCTTTCCGACGGCGAATCGTAAACGCTGAGAAACTAGTAGTGCTCCTCTTTTGTTTGTGTCAATACACCTACTTCTTCTTGGGTGCATCACCTTTAGGCTCCGGGTGCGAGCAGTTGTGACAGTTTCATCTTAAAACGTCACTGAAAGGTGTGAGCGATGAGTAAGTTGGCCATTTTGGCAAGGAAAGATGGAAGGTCACTGGCAAAGAGATGCACATTGTTAGGTCTCTTTTGGTCGAGGCTGTTCCGATCGCAGGGTTGGCAGCTTACTTCTCCACGTGCAATCCGGCAGCATTTCTCATAGCAAAATCTGGCAATGTTGGTGTGGCTAAGCTGTGAGATGTCTGCATTTGTTGAAAAGACTGGGGAGCATGTTAAAACCAGGCAATAAAATAGAATAGAGTAAGTGGCATTGACGATTCAGACGTGCCAGATTGCGGTGCAAAGAATGCAAAGTCGACTAAGCAAAATGTGCGGCACGTTTCGAGATGACATATTTTATGCTTAGTGAACAGTTTTCTCCCTTTCCTCTCACCAATTGTGTGTTGAATATTTGCTTCCTTCACATCTACCTCTGCTTCCTTTTTTGGCATTCGTGGGCTTTACTCACTCCTTACTTCACTTTTCTGCGGTAGCTTGATGCTACCACATCTCATATAAGACGCAAGTAACATAGGAAATGAAAAGTGTCATTGACGTCCTCGATGTGCCAGTAAATAAGGCAAAATTTATAACATTCACTTGACAAATGGGGATGAAGTATCGAATCCAATTGGGAACACTCCACCATAGCGCGGAAGGAAGTCGTCCTCTAGTGTCGATTCCCAATGCCATTTACCAAGTTTCTGTCCTCTCTTACCTCGTTCCCACCATTTCATGCCTTCCTTTCTGTCTCAATCATGTTTTTCATCATTCAGCTGTATGCTTGCTGTTATTTGCTACCACAGAGGGATGGCATGCACTGCCATTCCCTTTCGCAATGCAATTCAACAGCATTTGCCTAAGCATGGAACGGGGATGGCACCACAAGTTCATCTTTTTTACATTAGTGGCAATCCTTAGGAGGGTAGGTCACCAGTCCATTTGTCTTACTTATTTGACATCTGCATGTTTATGAAGGCGAATAAAGCAAGCACTACACCGTTTTCTCCTCAACATCGATCCGCGACCCAAAGAGATAAACGGGAAGAGGCACAGCGGTTCTTCGATCGTGACTTCCACATTCGTCGAAAAGGAGGTCCGCCATTCGGTTCGTTGCTTGCTGTTTACGATGCATCGCTCTGATTGACTGACACGTCATTTCTCACCCACGCCGGCAACATGATCCCAGTCGTGACATAAAGGACAACTCGCCTCCAACGAGAGTGGCAGCTGTTGCCAGATTCATATACCGCATCCAATTCGTTTAGAAATGAGCGTGAAAAACAGAGGAGCCGTAGGGGCGCCATAGCGCTCAAATATCACTTACGCGCGTTTACAATCACAAGGCTTATTGCCCTGCTAAATATCCGCATTCCACCTTGGAAGCACTGTTGCATGGCACGCAGGACTAGGCTTGACTGGATCTGCTGAGATTGGACTAGGTCAGCACAAACGAGACTGGTCAGGTAGGGCAGGTTAAAAAAGGTTCGCATAGCGGAGGATAAAGAAAGACAGGCAAGGCTATCCGATACCCCGTGCATACCTCATTTTGCACAAACGCGTTTTATATGACCTGCGGTTCGAACTGCACATACGAAGCAAAGAGGACGCCGTTATCCACTGAAGTGGAAGGATTATGGGTTTGAAATAATGAAAAATGAGAAAAGAGCAAGATAAGCACAGAGGCAGGAAATTGACGGTTGCAGCATGGAATGAAAATAGTCAAGGAACTATTCTGCTTGTTAGGTGAAAGTAGATTACGATGAGTAAACAAGATGACAATAATGGGACATGCCACAGTTGATGGCTTAATAAGCAGAGTAAAGGGCAAGGAAGACAATGGCCACAGACCTAAAAGCCTCTCTCTACCCATAATCGGGTCTGATTTATGTGCAGTTAGACCCTAGGCCATGTAATAGAAAGCTGTGTCAACTTGATTTAGGAAGGGAAATTAACGCCTTAGCTAGATTTGATGGTGACGTGCAAGACGCGCCTGCAAAATGAGGTATGCACGAGGGAGCAGATGTCATTCTCTGTCCTCCTTTTACCTACTTATCACGGGATTCATGGATCTAACAAGGGTGACCCTCTTGGTTTGTTCCAATCCAATGCCACCTTGGAACATCTAATCAAGCCACGTGCTGCGTACCATGCAGCAGTGTTTTTCAAATTGAGAGGCGGATATTGAGCGAGTCCACAGACTCCAGCAAGACTCCTAGTGCTACTGCTCATTTTGTGGTCGCAAGCGTATGCAGTTGACACTTGGGCATATTTTCTCCTCCATGGCTCCTCTGTTAGCTCGCCTATTTCACAATGAATCAGACACGATTAGTCCCCATATTGCGACAAGAGTCATGTTACCTGTGTGGGTGTTAATCCAAGTGATTCAACGCAAACAGTAAGCAACGAACCAGATGACAGACCTACTTTTCGAACAATGTGAACCTGTTTGGCTTCTTAGGTCAGGCATCGATTTTGGCGAGCAAAGGATATGACTTTCGCTTCTTCTGCCTTAAATAAAGGAAAATTGAAACAGAGTCAGACAGACACTGTCACTTAGATAAGTCGGTGTGGCAAACTCCAAAAATTGCTATGATCAAGGCAAAGAAGAGCTTCTGATGCGATCCCTTTTCCACGCCCACACAAGTCAATCAATTGCATTGAGAAAGGTAATGGCAGTGCATGCAGTACCTCTGTGGTGGAACAGCGACCTATACATTCAGCTAAGAAGCACAGAATTTGGTGAGACGAAAAGGTGGACATCAATGTGGTGGGAATAAAGTGAGCGATTGTGGACAGCAAGCAAAGAGGAAAAGAAATCGGCGCTCTGGGATAACTGCCCTCAGTACTACGGTGCAGTGTTTCTACTTCTACAGCGTTTCAATTTCTATCCCTTAACTATTCATTGAGAAGGTATCAGTAAGCTGGCATTAAGCTAACAGCACACATAAAGAAGTCAACCTCAGTTCCCACACAGAAACAAGCGATTATTCCACACAATATCGTTGATGAGGAAGACAACTGCTTAAGAACTATCAAACATTTTATAGCGATCGATTCTTCTTCAAGCTGCGATGCGTATTTTACCCTCATCGACCGAAGACCAACGATTTGATAGCTTTGGCTAATAGTTGTAAGCTTACGTAATCTCGTTCGGGGACCAAAATGTTTTACACTCTTGCACCTTTTCGTGTTATCCTCCATGAACATCGTGAAAAGTTACCTCTCGTAGCAGTTTTCATGAAATTGCATGTATGCATGTAAAAGCGCGGCAGTTTGCCAGATATTTGCTGAATGGCACCAATCGCGTTAGTGCAAACTAGCCTGACAAGAGGTGTAACTTCTTATGCATCCCTCGAAAACTCCAAGCAGGTGGGGCGCACGTGGACACGGCAGTGTCAGGTTCCTTTGCCTAGCTCCGCTGCGGCAGTCTAAAGCGCAAGAAATGTCTCCATCTGACATTTTGTGCTGATCTTATCCAAATGGAAAGTTTGTTAAGCAGGTGCGCTCGCTGATCAGGGGAGAACGCTGGTCTCCACTACATGCGCAGCCGTGTGAGGAAAAATTGAAGATGTTGGGTCATGCTAGGGCAAAACGGAAGTGGTAATACTTCGTGTGCGTCTGACAGAGAATCCTGCAATGATTTCCAAGGTCCTGTGGTACATCCCCACCACCAATTACCATTGCACACGAGACTGAAGTAAAATAACCGAACAAGTGCTGCTTGATGGACGTCTGATTAACTACCGCCGTTTCTATGCTCATCATGTGCTTCACTCAGAGTTTCGCAAAGAGTCCTTACCATCTGTTTGGAACCTGTTGTCAGCCGCTAAAACGGGCTCATTTCCTGCATAATTTTGGGGCACACTGCGCCAAGCAGTACAAGGAGTTTAAAGCTTTTACGGCTCACAAGCGGGTCAAGCGGCTTCTGCTTCATTTATTAAGTCCATTGAATGGCTAACCGCTGGCACATAATGAAACTCCACAACTGGTAGCAAGTTTGCAAACCCACTGAGCAAATGACATTTACCACGTGATAGAATAAACACTCAGCCAGTATGACAAGCATTAAGCTGAGACGCCTAGAAATGAGTGGAATAAACTGATATGACTTCAGTGGCAATAACGCGCGAAGAGGGAGGGCGATGAAATGGGGCAAGGTGAACAAGGTGAAACATTTCTAAAGCCGTGTGAATAAATGGGGTTTAATCTGTGAACCCCCGACAGTTCTAGTTCCTGCTGCTGAAACACAAGTTTTGCGCTTTGGCCTCACCTGGTCTATGGATTTTTTAAATAAGAACTGGTTGAGACAATTATAGATAAAACCCCCTACCTATTCTTAATACAAATTATTTCTAAGGGGTCTTGTGCTGTGGCTACCTTCTTTGCTAAAACTGAAATCCATGCACGCCTGACAATAAAATTACCAGATAACGTGGTGAGAATTGTCGGAGGTAATTCTAGGAAGATGTAGCATGCGAAATTTTCATTCCACGAACACGGTCAAAGGGGAGGCAAACGAAATTTGCTTGTTTCTTCTGTTAACAGAATTTTAAATTAATACATGCACCCGACTTTCCAGCGGAGTCAATTCTAATCAGAGGACGATCCCGATCGCTTGTGGACACGCATTGACGGATTGCCATTTTTAGTTCCAACTTAGGTGCCCTTACCATTGGTCAACACCTGGTCTTAACAATTAAGTACGCAAATTGTCACCAGAACTTACCAAGTGCAATAAGCTGCCACGCTTCATGTCGGATCCGCTTTGCATCTAAATGAGCTCATTATGTTGCAGTCCCCTATATCCTTCAACGAAATTAGTTTTTGCTGAAAAAGGATCCCCCAAGTATTGGTAATGTCTAATTTAGTTCCACAGCATTGGAGACACCACAGCCGCTAGGGATAATGGAAAAGCGCTAAGTACGATTGTAAGTAACATCAGATAGGTAGTCTGAATTGACTTAATACTTCGAAACAGAACGTAAGGACATACACCTTTAGCTGAAAGTGTGAAATCCAATCAACTAGCGAATGACCGTTACTAAATCACGCATGAGAGGCTTGACTAAAAACCACCAAATAAAAATTCATTCTTACCCGACTTATGTGCGAAGCAATGCCGATCGCAGATTTCCGCTTCCACATCAGTCGCTAAGGGACCCATACTAGGCCAATTGTGCTTGGTCAGACTCGTTGAACTCCTGCGAAATTCACATCCGTTGATGCTGCCTTCATCAAGTAATCCTCAGTAATTACGTTAGGTCTCCAAGATCCATGACCCATCTTTGTCACAATTGCGAAATGGCAGCGGATCCAACACGACTGCGAAACAGAAAGCAGTTACCGCTTATGACCTTGAAGGTGATGAGTTAATTGCTTTAACCAACTGCTTCTTTTGCTTAGCATAATATAAAAACTGGCTTCAAACTGTGCCTTTAAAATTACACAACTAATGAATTTTCATTTTGGTATTTATGCGCTGTTGCCCACTTTATGCCACACGTAATGCTTTTATTCCATACACTTGAAAAACTGGATAGGTTAATCACCGTTTTGAACGAAAACCCAATGCTAGTCATTAGCATCTGTTAGAATTGAGAATTAATTCATTTTCCGCGTTTATCATTTGCTTAAGAATGTGTTGGACATAGCCTTGACTTGATTATTCATTCCCAATATAGCCTTCTCCTCAAATCGCATTCCGTGTACCCAACTACACAAAAACTTTCGTGCATTCTTGACTAACCCCCATCTAGCCATTCGCGTATAACGTCACAGCATTTACTAATGGGACGAATTCTTGCATTTTCTGAGCGTTCGCGGCAAAAGGTGTGACGGCTTGAAGCTGTGCAGCCAATGGGATCCCCGCCACCTAACGATATCGATAAAGAATGAGACACTTTTCAACAGCCCCTGGTGTAGTGGTCTGACAGAATTGTGGCGGCTGTCTTAGACCTAGCTGCGTCGAGTGACCTCCGGCCATGCCAGCAGCCACTTTCTTCTTTATCCTGAACACATGTATTCTGATCTGTGCTTGGCCTCCTTTCATCCGCTAGGACTGCTCGCGACGCTATGCTTAGTTCATTTCTATTTCTAATTTGAGCTCAAAACTGTTCGCCTAATTGTAACAAAATGGAACTTTATGAGCACAAAATCAAATTAAATGTCCCGGCGTGAGGCTAAGCAGATTGGCTGGTTTGCCTTTCTGAACGAGGGTGGCCGCTTCGACCTAGTTGCGTAGGCTGGCCTCCTGGCCATGCCATTGGCCTGATCCGCCTTCTCTTAAACATAGACATTCTGCCTCATGCTTAGCATTCTTTCGTGTTCTAGAGATCCTCGAAGCGCTAAAAACCCACGTTCAACCCATCTATTAGCCCTTCGTTCAATGTCAGCACTAATTGGAAGTCAACCAACCAAAATCCATCAGCATAATACCAAAGAAATGCCATTCTTAACAAAAAAGCCAAATTGGATTTTTGTATTGTAGCGATCTGAGGCCTTTTAGAGGTAAAAGAAGGCAAGATGCTAAAGCAGGACATGTAGATTAAACAAACGGTTGATATAGTGCTGCCGGTAGGTTGAGGATGCCAACCGACGCGGCTAGACCAATACGACCAGTAAGCGGCCCAAACTGTTCGTCAGAACTGTACGAACGCCAAGCTAAATAGAGTGGAAGCAGTGGACTCATGGTGCCGACGAAATGCACTTGAATAAGCCTAAACGTGGTAATAGGTGAGAAAGGTCAGGCAATACGCCTAGCTCAAATATACGGCAAACAGGGCTACATCAACCATCATTTAACAGCATCACACGTAGTCAGCGCTACAGTTAAAGGAATGTCTTATACCCAAGTTATTCTTTCAATGTAACAAACCGAGTCTGGCGAGATCAGCCTAGATAACGATAAAAGCAACTGCTTCTTACAAAGCATGCAATACTGACTTCCAACAATGACAGAAGACCACAGCTCTAAGTTAGGCTAGCAAAACAAGATCAAGCCACATATATCCGCCAACGAAAACCCAACACTCGTAGACTTGGACTTGATAACTTCCCTTCAAATCGAAATCCAAACCACTAACTTGCCTAAGCCCAACAAGCATCCGCTGACAATGCGGTCACACGCAGAGGCAATTTAGCAAACCAAACCAACATTCTGGTAAATGCCTACTTAAAGAAGGCAATGGCATCATTAGGGTAAGTTACGGAGGAATTTCGCCTTCCGACCCCAACCGTGTCTGCCTGCTTGTAGCACGAGGCTACTGCAGTTGCGTTGCCTGGAAAATCACACAATCGCAAGCTGGCTCATCAAACGGGTACATCCCGGCTCATAACCCACAAAAGACTATCAACCTTTACTGAATTTATTGCCGTTTTGCCAGTCATGATTGAGAACAAAATGCTCCTTACATGAGACAGCAGAATTCACACAAAGCCAACGAAGCAGCCAGAAGAACCGTACCAGCCCAATGCACTAATCAAATTAATCTTTTCAGGGAAAAAATAACATAAAAAACACCCACTTAGTGGCGAAAAAGCAACGCAACTGTATCCAGAATCCAATTTCAATTCTACCCGCGCCCAAAAATACAAATCTACCAAGAAATGATGCGATGAGACTGAAACGAAGACTAATTTATAATTAGTGGCCACCATCATAGGAGCATAATTAGAGAACCCCAACGACATAGCACCGCTCAAATCAGAAGCAACAAATCAACCATTATGTGGAACTTCTTCCATCACGCATGCTGACAAGATCACCCCGGTTCTACCATCAAATGCAAACAAGACCACAGTGGAGACGATTCGCCATACCACACGATTACTCGTATTAACGCCTGTGGTCAAAGTGACTGCGTGAAAATCAGAACTGCCAGGTGGCAGCCTGGTTAATTACATGCGGAATTATTTTTACCAGCGGGAAATTACCATGGTAACCAAGGCAGGAAAAGCCAACAAAATGAAACAGATTTATAACGATGAGACGAAACCACTGCGGACATCCATGAACACATACTAGCAATAAACATACCACACAGATTAAAGACAAATCCCATGAGACAATGCATGGTTAGCATACTAGCCGACCTGAAGCCTGATGACGGAAACAGGGACGGACAGACAGTTCCTTCTGTGCCTCCGATCAAGCGAATGATGACCAGTAAATAGCTATTGACGGCACTGAAAGGCTTGCACTCGAGGCAACCAAAAGAGGTGCATTCGATTTTGATTGTTCAAGTATAGCACCGCCTAATAATTTGCGACCAGAAAAAAACTTGACAATTCAAGTAGAGAGCACCAAAACAATGACCATTAAGTTAGCGCGAATTAATACCAAGCCCACGAAGCGTAATCGCAACCTCAAAAGCGTACGAATTATACCCACTTGATTATAGTCCACACCAAACATCTAGCTCATGGAACACTCGACCACCACATTCACACAATAATAAATGCCCCTCTGCCAATAATAACGCCAAAGCGCAGGAGGTAATTATAAGCTCATATTTATTTTGAATGTCATAGGCATTAGTTTGGTGCTACGAACACTGGCTAGGCCAGGTGCCTATCAAACAGTCGTTCATGGAAAGGTCCGAGTAGGAGGGAGAAGAACAAGAGGTAGCAGTGATGGCAGGAAAGAGTACTACAAACTCGACAGATCTCCTCTCCAACTGCACCTTCCTGCGCCCCTCCTCTTCCTCTTCCTCATCCTCAGGCCTGTCTTCTTTCTGCCACTGGTGAACAAGAGAGAGAAAGAGACAGAGGGGGAGGGAAGAGAGATGGAGCCACAGGCCATGAGCATTTGCCTTTCCCGAACGCGTTGCTTCACTGAATGATTTTCCACCAACTACCTCATGCGTCCATTCCACCGATGGCTGTCACCCAACGTTTCGCTTAGCCGTTCACCTCACCTCTACAAGTCACGCCTCCATGTATGTACATTTCAATAATCAAACCACTTGCACAGCGGCTTCACATAAATGCCCTTACAAAGAAACGACAGGAAACTTGGTGGTGGTGGTGGTGGTGGCAGTGGTCAGTCAATCAGCATTTCAGTGACGCAAAAAGCGGCAAAGTGTTCATAGCTGGAAGGAAGCACCAAAATCTTACCCGGCTTGCCATTCCACAACATGCTTGATTGCGCTCTCACAAATGGAAACGGATTCCTTTATATGCGGCTCAGTGGCCCTGAGTGTTACACCCACCCACCTCCACCCAGGACGTCCCGGGCCCCAAGGCAGGCAGACAGACAGCAGCGAGCGAACGACTGCGCTACTTCTACACCAGATCAACAGTCAGCCTCCCACCTCTAGCCACCTACAGTTGCATTTTAAAGAACATTAGCAATGCAAGGCAGGCATTGTCATTGGAAAACATAAAACGTCCCTAGAGTCACAATATGCGAGGCATATGCATCCGCACCAGCATGCAGGTGTATGACTCAAGCGAACCGACAGTTGGAGGACGTAATGACAACCAGCAACCTAGAACTAGCGCATCTCTTATCACAGTGCGACAGTACAAACAAACAACTAGACAGACAAATGACAGCAGCATGCTTCCACGCAAAATGAGAACGTACCCCAAATCCATCATTGCAGACAAAAAAGGCAGCAACAACTTAGGAAATGCAATCTAACCCCACCTGAACAAGCAGGGGTGGGCGCAGGCAAGCCCGAAGACGAGATTCGCAGCGCAAAATTTTCGCGCCAACTTCAAACATACCCAACCAAACAGCAAGCAAATACATGGAGGAAAAGGACGGGCAATGAGTACGGCTCCCAATGATCACTTATTAGCAAAAGTGATGAGCAGAAGATCACCACGTGGTAATGTGGAGATTCTTCCCACCGAAATCATCACCCATCCATTAATCATACCTCCGTAACCATTGAGGAGTACAACGCCTGACGAATAGCCCAAGCATTCTAACTCACAGCCCAGAATAAACGATGAGGCCCAAACCGAACCCATGTTCACGTGGCCACTCATATCAATCCTCGTGTGAGGCGCCAAGAAAACGCCCAACGCAACGCTGAGCACTGAGGTTCCAAATGTTACAACAGCAACAGCAACAAACCATTCAGAAGCAATCAAGACGATCTACACTGCTCTCTAGCAGCAGTGCTATGTCGCAACGACTCATCACAACTGGGTAAGTTGATCACGATGAAGAAGTCTTGGCGGTGACATGCTCACGCACAAATGGCATGGACTGAAATGTGCCTTGATGTGATGAATACTTAGCAGCAGCGAAATATCTAATAGACACCAAGCCTTCAGTAAAGTAAGTAGGCGCACTTCCCAGCACAATCACATCTCATCTATCCAAACCTGCCGCCAGCAAAAAACGAACCCATCACAAAGTGTCATAACAATCTCGCTTTCTCGCCCACAGCATTGCCAAGCACGTAATGGACGTGAGCAGGCATTGCGATTGGAAGAAAAAACGGCCCAACTGATGTTCACATCATGAGATTCTCATCACGTCCACACTAGCATGTAAGTGTATAAGAGAAGCCGGTCGACATTCACGAGACGCAAATCCAACCAATAATCTAAAGCAACAAACATCTCACCACACAGAAAGCATGAAAGAACCCACGCCTAGACAATAAAGGCATGCTGGCAAGCAAAATAAGAACTCATTGATCCTGCGCTCCACAGCGTCACATTGACTGCAATCCCATCTTACCTGAGAGTCCTGTGAAGCGATAGCGAACGCGACATTCATATTCATGGATACCTCGAAACGCCTGCATTTCCACCGAGCCCACAAATCCTGCCGACAGCCCCAATGTCTACCTAGCAAATACACAGATATCAGCAATTGAAAGCACAACGCACAATGCATACCTTTCAGCGAAAGCAAAACCCTTCTCAGCAAGGCTACCACTTAGAAACTAAAGTCCGCAGTTGTTGGGGAGCAAAATAACCAGTGGATTACTAATACTACCTTAAATCACCGTTTAAAGCATTTGAAAGCAAAAAAACTAACCGTCATTAGATCTGGTGGTTGAAAAACGAAGAGCCCCGACATTAGTGGTGCAAAGACTTCGCGTCTACTCTAGCAAGTAGTCGTATAAAGGAGGGTGTTTTGAACATGGAAGACAGATTGGCAATTATGGAAGCGAAACCAAGAAGAAGCACCAAATCTTGCCCAGTTTTCACCGCTTCGAAGCGAACCATGCAGCGCAAAACGAACCTGCTGCCCACTGAATCGCGCGCCACTTACGTGGTAAACCTTCTGGTTGACGGATAAAGCAATCAGACTTCTAATTTTGCGCATTTATTTCCGCACCTTTTAGCACCTAGAAGGCCGTCTCTTTGTCGTGTGGCCAACAGCTAACATCAATCCAGGCATTAATCCCATTTATGCCCTACTCATAGGGTAGCCAACGAATTGGATGGATTTTGGTGTTTCAACGCAGATCTTCATGAATTATCCCAATCTAATCACCGAAGACTCTGGTTAGGCGAGAAGTGGGCTAGAAGCTGGACTTACACTTAACATTGGTTGCATTCCCCTGGGACCCAAGAATGGTGATGACCCATAGCTATTGTCAAAAACAGAAGGAATCACCTTAAAATGAGTCAATGCTACTTCGGTGCCCTTCACGAGGATGGATGGGAATAATATTTTAAATTATTACAAGCATTTGTGCACAGACTGCGTTGACAGCTCCGCGATTTGAATGCTTCGGTGGTCATATTATGATTGCCGGTTAACTTGTCTCAAGTGCCAACACCTAGCATCCATTCACCAACCAATATCAGTGGTTAATAACTCCAATGAGAAATTGCTTATAAGTGCCATTCAGATTCAAAAGCCAAGGATGTCTGGTTAATCGGCGCCATGGTAGTGCTGCTTCTGGCTTCCAGCCTGTGATTGATAATAAGGATACAAAAATCTAAAAAGATTAAGTTTACATAGGCGCGCATTTCGATAGTTGCATTTGACATGGCTGTTGGAGGAAATTCTTCGATTTACGATATGCCTGCACAGAGCTTGATGTTATGTACATTTCCTTTAAATGCCTAACTTTAGTGACTTTTTGTCAAATTATGTTAACCAGTTAGAATGTAGAGTTCTTAAATGTGCATAAATTGTGGAGGTTCTTTTAATGTGCCCATTCCTTGTTTCAATGTACCAAACATTGGCCTGGGCTGGATGTTTTGGAGACGCCTAGGGTCTCTTCACCATCGTGGGAAAGTGGTGGTCGGATGATTAATGAACTAGACACCTGGTGTGAGCTACGATCAGGTGGGTAAGATTCGCACCTTTGTTTGATGTTGGGATTACGTTTCGTGGGCGTGGTATTAATTTGTGCTAATTTAACGGGCCATTGTTGTGGTGCTCTTTTCTTGGATTGTAACTTTTTTGGTTTTTTGCTGCAGGTTGCAGCTGGCGGTTGTTTCAAGTGGATTATCAAATTTGAATTCACCTCTTTTGGTTTGCTCGAGTGCAAGCTTTTTGGTGCCGTCAATAGCTTTTTAGTACTTAACATGAGCTTGCGCGGCTGCGTAGGAAAAACTGTCTGTCTGTTCCTGTTTCCGTCATCAGATTTTAGGTCAGCTAGTGTTTTAAACACGTGTCGCCTCGTGGAATTTATTTTACTCGGTGTGGTGTTTTTTTGCTGATATATGTTTTCGAATGTCCGCAGTGCATTCGTCTCATCTTTTCAAATCTGTTTTGTTATTTTTGGCTTTTCCTGCTTCGGCAGGTGCTGTAACCATGGTTTTTTCCTGGCAGTAGATTCAGTTCCGCACGTAGTTAAGCAGGCAGATAGAATCTCATTCTATTTCGGCACATATTTTGGTTCCATTACCTATCTGGCAGTTTTGATTTTGATGCAGTTACCATGACTATGGGCGCTAATATGAGTAATCCTGTGTTATCGCGAATCGTCTCCATTGTGAATATAATGGGAGAACCGGGGTGCTCTTGTCAGCATGCGCATTGGAAGAAGTTCCGCATGATAGTTGATTTGTTGCCTCTGATTGCAATAAAGCTGTCGTTGGGATCCTGGATTAGTATTTCCAGTTATGCCCATATAATGGTGGCCATTAATTGTTTCAGTGCCATCGCATCCTTTTTTACGTTGCGTTTGAGGTACGTGTTTTGTCCTATGAGCTGTTTCGGGTTTGTGTGTTTTGCCCTGGGTTTGCATTTTTCGACGCAGGTAAAATTGAAGTTGGATATGGGTACATTTACTGTGCTTAGTTCAGCACTTAGTGAGTGTTGTTTTTATCTGTTTCCTCGTTGGAAACATTAATTGGAATAGCGCATTGGGCTGGTACGGTTCTTCTGGCTGCATCGTTGGCTTTGTACGAGTTCTGCTGTCTCCTGCAAAGATTATTTTGTTCTTCTTATCATATGGATGATATCTGTGGTGAATAGTACATGCGCTAGGCTAGGAAAGGAAGAGACAAGGAATGGTTGCGATTGCCTCGCAGAAGATCTGTCCTTTTCGCGTCACTGTTGCTAGTGTAGATTTGGCCAGTGGAATGAGGGTGTATCGTAGAATAGATAGGGCGCTGCAGGAATATTTAAATCTTGATGAGACTGCATTCGCCTTTTGGACAGTGAATTAATTCAGTTTGAGGCTTAGAAACTTGTTTATGTGCAATAGTCACTAAAGATGCTTGCATTGATATTGCCACGAGGATGTGCCGCAATTCGGATTGCAAGCAGGAAGAAACTTGAAATCTAGTAGGTGTCAGGAAAGACCTGTCGCGCTGTAGTCAAGCGTCTCCCCGTTTACATTGAAGCTTGATGATCATCACGGCTGCCTTGTAGCACTCGGTGCTTCATGGTGGCTGGTGGTTGAGACTCGTCGAAGAAGAGAGGGACCACGTAAATCTTTGTTTGGTTGGCTTCCGATCTCCTGGGCAGCTATATTGCCTTAGTCGGGCAATGTTACAGGTCCCGTTAGATGAGATCAGTAGCATAAGCCCATAACTGCTACTAATTTCATGGATTTACCTGATGTGGATGGGAGCGGATTTATTTTTGTAATGTAAATGCTTGGAAGGTGTGTAGATTTGGTGGAATTAGAGTAAGAAAAGATTGGTTGGGGTTGGAGGTGGGTTGGAATTCATGTCTATCGACATCTGTACCCGTTGTTCAGTGTTTAGCGGTGCCTTTTTCCCCCAAACATACAAATCTCAAAACTCATTTAGACTGATTGCCTTAACGCTGCCTTGATGCATAATTACCTTCAGTAAGCCACATACTTAATGTAGCTTGCCTTTTTAGGTAATGGAGGTTCGCAATCATCGTTGTGCTTAGTTAAGAGGGCGTACAATCATGCACTCAAGTAGTGTACAGCATCGGAATCAGTCGTGATTGCGGTTCGGACAATCCTGATGCGAGGGAAAGGCACGAATGCAACCGCCACTTAAGGCGGTGAACCTTTGAGTCGGTTCGCCTGGACAATGAGCGAGCGTGTTATTTCTCTGACGCCGAGCTTCTTTCAGATTCCTCTTAGACCTCAAGGGCGTTGTTCTTACCACCCTGAACGGAACTGCGCTCGATGCTACTTGACAGACATTTGTGACGTATTGCTAACTCAAAAGCATGACTAGCGAAATGACAATAAAGCCGGAAATGGTGATGGTCTTTTCTGGGTTATGAGCCGGGGTGTACCCGTTTGATGGGCCAGCTTACGATTGTGTGAGTCCAGCAACGCGACTGCAGGAGCCTCGTGCTGCAAGCATACAGATACAGTTGGGGACGTAAGGCGAAATTCCTCCGTAACTTATCCTAACGATGTCATTGCCTTCTTTTAGTAGGCATTTACCAGAATGTCGGTGCGGTTTGTGACTGCATTGTTAGCGGATGCTTGTTGAGCTTGATCAGGTTGGTGGTTTGCATTTGGGTTTGAAGGGAAGGTATGAAGTCCAATTCTACGATTGTTGGATTTGTCCTAGCGGATCTTTGTGGCTTGATCTTGCTTTGCTAGCCTAACTTGGAGATTTGGTCTCCTGTCATTGCTGGGCGTCTGACATGGTGTCGAATTCTCAGTCAGTATTCCATCCTTTGTGATAAGCTGTTGTTTCTATCTTTGTCTAAGCTGATCTCACTAGACTCGGTTTGTTGCACTAAAAAGAATAACTTGGCTATAAGACATTCCCTCAAATGTAGCGCGGACTACTTGTGATGCCTCCATACCAGTCATAAGGTGCGGGATTCAGTTGTTAGAAGTAGAAGTCACGACTATGGTGGTAGTGGCACTTCAAAATCGTGTCAAAGTGTAAATGTCCTCATTGTCAGCACTGGGATGTTCTTGTCTCGATGGGATTTATTCATCTTCGCGTTTGCTTCAGTTACTGGTGGGATGTTGATGTTATTTTCACGCATGTGGAAGCACGATAGGGACCACAAACGTAGTGGCTGATAAGATGCAGACTGCTACTTATTATTATTGAGTAGTATGTACAAAAAGTCTGCAAAGTGTCCATGAGACTAGGTAGTGGTAGAATTCCTTTTTCCCTTTCGTGGTAGTTCGATGCTCCCATTCCATCTAGGCGTGCACTCTGCATGACTCGTAAATGGATGCCGAAATCGAAAGTCTTGGCTAGGCGCTCGCAAACAATGGGCATCAATTAGCTAGACGACAGTTCCCTAACCAATTTTGGGGCTCTCCTTTTCTACCCCACATTGATGCTCAGCACCACTTACTGGCCGTCGCTGCTCTCGTTTTCTCCTGCGAGTTTCCTTTGTCTTCTCAGTAAAAGGCTAAAGAGACTAGAGTCGCTGAATTCGAATGTCTCCCTCAAACATATGGGTACGTCGATCTGGACACTGTGAAAGCCATCGCAACATCAGAGGCGCGGCAGTTGCTTATCCCTTTACCTCTGCATGGTATCTCCCACTACGTTTATTTGTGCTTCATCGCTACCACAAAGACCATAAACACGCTTGTACCCACTTCGCATTGGCCCCCCAATTTCGTGCGCCTCGTCCATGCAACCGGTGGCCGAAACCAGCATCGCGATCTACGCCAGCTGCCCTACCCCATTTCCAGCAGCAACAACGTTGTTAATTCTGCTCCTCAAAATAAAACCTCAACTGAGGGCTACAAAACTGCATCCAAATCTGCCCAAAATACTACTGAACCGCTTAACTTTAAACCATTCCTGCTACCCCATTCCCAGCCTCACTCATCGTGTCGTCTTGGTAGGGTGACAAGTGAAACAACGAATCGCTGTCGGAGCAGGGATCAGCACGTCTGTGTGACCTTTTGTGCAGGATGTCGCCTACGCTCATGACATCCGCTCCTTAACCTCCAAGGGAAAAACAGCAGGTTTCGTAGACATAATATATTTAATTGAAAATCCATTTCTGATTCTGGCAACTGCAGTACTTTTGAACTCCCCATGAACTAAAGCTTTCCCATCATCATCATCAGCAGCAGCAGCACTAAGAGGTTCACGACTACTTCCATTAGTAGAAGCATTCATGGCTTTAACGCTGCTGCTGCAAATCCACTCAGTCTACCCATTTCCAAAGGGGTCCCATCGCAATCGCTTCTCTAACAAACAGTCAGTCATCTGGGTCAGGTTGATAAAGGCGTTCTAATGCACAAAAAAATAAGGACAAGCCAGATTATTTGACCCTCGTGCAAGACTCATTCCACAGAGGCGTCTTTCACGACATCAATCAGCTCAACCAAAGCACTTAGTTTACCCGCCCAATCACGTCAGCCCAACTCCACACAAAGTGATTTGAGGATTAAAATGCACACGTAAAGCAGAGCCGATAATGTCTTCCAATTGGGCGTAAGGGAGCTCCTTGGTCTACGGCTGCTTTACCAATCGCTACTTCAACGCATCTTCGGTGAGTGTCCTCTCTTTCGCCTACCTTAGTCTTCTCTCCACTTCCCTTCCTACCCATAAACTATCCCCACCACTTCAACCACCCAACGCGTTCGATGGCAGCTCCATTTTGTGAGCTCCTCTTTACCCCTTCACTAGTCCAACTCTGCACTAAAGCATGATCAAATAACGCAACGACAAATAACCTCCAGATCAGACCCGCCCAAATTTAGGGTTTGGTCACCATTTCTCGCCACTTCATCAAATTTCCATCTGCTCCTCCTCCACCTGACCAAATAAGAGCAAAAGTGGGCGTATATCTCCTGCCGTGTATTCCAAAACCGGTACAACTTCCATCAATCATTTCAATACCTACTTTATCATTCATTTTAGTAGACGGTGCTTCCGTCATGGGCTCTGCAATAGCAGGTGCGAATGAGCACTTGCAGCATGTGATAGCCTTCTCGGTTCAATCAGATGTTTTGGGTTATGAGCGACTGTCAAGTACAAGTGGCAAACTTATTGTCTTCAACTAAATAGTGGGATATAGCCTTTGTAGTCGTAGATGGACTGAAGTTGCATTTCCACCTCTCGTTTAGGGGGCGCGCCTAAGAAAAGGCAGGATTTAGCTCTCCCTTAGCTTAAAGAGGAACCCACAAAGAGAACGCCATCATCCACTGAGGTAGGTGGTTGAGGCAGCAGAGAATTGTTTTATAGGTATGAAGGAAAAGTGAGAGAAGGCCAGCATGGGTAAAGGAGCAAAAAGGACAAAGCAGTGCGCTTCCCCGAAGGTGGACTTCGATGCATGGAGTAAAAACACAGTAAGAAATTATGGGGCATGCGATGCTTAAGTCTAGTGAGCTCGGTTAAAGTTCAACAATACACTCAATGAAGATTCGTTGAAGTGGAGATTACTAAAAATGACAAAGACTAGGCAGCTCCTCTACGCCTCTTACAAAGGCATTATCGGATTAGCTTCGTATAGGCGGCTGTGTCGACTTGATTAGACGGGTAAAATTAGTGATTCGGTTGACCTGCAAGCCTCCTCTGCGGGATGAGGCACGCACGAGGAAATGAATGGCCTTGTTTGCCCAAAGGACCTATTTTTTTTGTTCTTATTTAGTGCAATTTTAGCAGATCCAGTCAACCGTTGTGCTGCGTACCACGCAACAGTGCTTCGACAGTTTTTCTGCTTTTATGCAAACAAAGCAAATTTTCACACTGAATTATTAATGACGAGGGAAAGAACGGCTCAGGGGTTTCTCCGCAGTCAAGCAAACCAGTCTTTTGAAACGAACCTCGCATTTTGCCCCAATCGACTTTGCCCCTTTGAAACACATTCGAGCACATCTGCATTATCGCAGCAACTTACTCGACTCTCCATTTCGTTTTCTGTTTTTAACATGCTCCTTTACTTTTCCTGTAACTATCTAAGCTCACAGCTTTAACACAAACACTGCCCAAATTTATTGCAAAATGCTGCCGGAATGCCTGCAGGAAAGTAAGCTTCCAAGTGTCCAATCCGAGCAGTCTCGATCAAAGCAGATTAAACAAGGCACACACCTAAACGGGTGGACTCAGAGCATTCCTTGTATATCTTGCGCATCTTTCACACCTCTCATGGAGTAGTCGTTTTCAAACCGCAACCATGCAGCTGCTAAGTAACCTGTCTTGATTAACACCTTAAGACAGAGCTCGGGGAGGCAGACATTTAAGCCAAAACATACCACTTAATCACATCATCCAAAAGCAAAAACAATTTAAATGTAGTTTGCACATTTACTCCGATTATAATCTGACGAATAAACTCTCCAAATCTTAACTCGACGTCGACCCCAACATCGAAATTGGTACCGCTAACAGCTCTTGCAAAAGGACGAATCTCACACCAAAACATGCTAAACTCATGTTTAATGAAGCAGACATCAGTCGCAATGCATGCACACCTCCCATATCAATATTCTACACTCGGCTTCCACCAACTTCAGCTGAATTTCATAGGAAATGAACGCAAGGCAAGCGCTGCCACTACCTGTTGCAGATAAACTAGTCCCGTAAGGCTCACATGCTTCTGTGCAGCTCATTTTACAACAGAACCTCATTGCACCGAACAGATTTAGGCTGGAGGTAGCGACACGAAAAAGCAAAAATCTTCTGGTAGTCGACCGCGATAATCACGCGCTTAAACTGGACACAATATTTGCAGCGCGATTAACGTTGTCGCCTATAGTTAATTCACAAGGGGAGCCCACGCACGCAAAACAAGAAAAGCAGTACAAACAGTTGCGAAGGCAGTGGGATTCTTAACTGCCGCCGTTCATGCATTAATGCCTTAATAGCCTACAAAAATACATGTTACCCTAGAACAGGTTCTGCACACACTAGTCAAAACCACCTCGGCTTTGTGAGATCCCTACCTCCTAGCTGTAGATTTAAGAGGGAAAATAGGTAACAGAGTGCAATTTTTACATTTACTTTTCCATTCCCAAAATGTGGGCTTCCACGCAGTTGGAGCAAATAGGCCTGATTCCCCACGTTAACTATTTCAAATAGGCACCGACCCTAACCACAAGACATGGCCGATTTTTAATTAGTTCCTATTCGTGGAGGCGAAGTGGAAGAGCTGGCTAATCCACAGTGAAAACCTTTAGACGTTTCACCTTAAAGCCTCCTAACTGCAAAACGCCAACCGTTAAATGCTTTGGCTAGGCAAACATTCGTTGCGCATTATGCAGATGTGAGGGTGGAAACATGGAGGCATCTTCTGCTTATCCTTATAATTCTCATTCGAATATGTGGTGAGGTTAAGTTGTCTTGCAGGTAGTCATTAGCAATTGCTGTATGCATGAATGACACCTAAAGTTATACAAGACCACTTAGTGCCTAATTAAAAATGCCTATTAAATTCCACTTCAGTAAAGTGCAAACACGTTCGGATGAATGAAGAATTACCAACGCACTATCGCGAGAGAGACCTCAATGCCTTTGATTCGTTGTCTGTTTTGGAGAACTAAGGTCCTCCTCTGCTGAATTCCTGGCACCCCCATTGAGACGACAAGTCGAAAGCGCTAACGGGCACGAAGACAACGCTGTCGCCATTGACCTTGACAGTGGTAAGATAAACTGCAAGTAAACAAACTGCTTCGCCTGCAGATGCAGTTCGGTGGTTAAATTCAACGCATCATCCCTGCTCTCAAGATGTCATTACATTGCGCTTAACTCAACATGTAGGAAGCACTTCTTAATCGCATTCAAGATATGGTGTAAATATTGGTCTAATTTACTTCTACAAATCCATCTTTTCATGCTGATCTGATTGAGCATTCATTCCATAATGTTGGATTCAACAACAACGCTAGCTACTTATTTTTGTGGAATTTAGGTCTTCTTTAGGAATGAGTACGATGCTCGTTATTTTTGCCCTACACTCGTATTGCGTGCTAAACATCTTTGCCAAGGCCAGTTGGACTAGACATGCGTGCTTGTTCAAAAATTTAAAGAATTGGTCTGCTGATTCGCGGAGAAGCAGAAGTTCATGCAGTAGAAGGGAGTCATCAAGGCAATGCGCCTAGGCGCTCCTTCTAGCACCTACAGGAACCGGTTTCCCGATTAATAAATGCATGGAAGTGAGGGTAAACAGGACTATTTGTTTCCTCGTGTATGCCTCATTCTGCAGAGGCGACTTGCAGGCCACCAGTAAATTCAACCTAATCACTAATTTTGCTCGCCTAATCAAGGCGACACCACAGCTGGCACGAAGTAGACCATATAAAGCCTTAGAAAGAGGCGGAGAGGAGCCTCTAGTCTATGCCATTTTTACTAATCTCTACTTTAACGCATCGTCAGCGAGTGTCGCCTCAAACACTGCATACGCCCAACATCCAACCATTTATTTTCTCCATGCATCAAACTTCACCTGCAAATAAGGGTACTGCTTTGCCCTTCCTGCAGCTTTACCTATTCTAGCCTTCTCGCACTTTTCGTAATGCCTATGAACAATCCAATGCTACCTCAACCACCAACATCATTGGACGACAGCGGTCGCTATGTGAGTTCCTCTTTATCACTTCATGAGTCCCACTCTGCACTAGGGCATACTCGAAGAACGCAGTGACAAATAAAATCTCTATCAGACCTGCCAAAATGCAAGGCTTGGTCACCATGTCTCCCTACTTCAACAAATTTCCATCTGCTCCTCCCCCACCCGACCAGATGGGAGCGGAAGTGGGCGTATTTCCCCTACCGTGCAATCGAAAACTGGTACAACTTCCATCAAGCTATCTTATTGCAAACTTTGTCATTTGTTTTAGTAGAAAGTGATTCTATCCTGCACTCCATAATGGCAAGTAGAAAGGAGCACTTTCAGCCCTTGACAGCCTTCTCGACTTCACCAGATTTTGTGGGATGTAAGCGACGATGTCAAGTGCGAGGAGACTGATTGGTTTGAGGCAACCTTAACGTCTTAGACATAACACTCAGAGGGGTTGTAAGATTAAACTTGTGCTTCCACATCTTTTTCAAAAGGCGCGCTCAAGGATGGATCGGAATCTAGCCATTATTTAATTTTCATTATTCTGCATCAGCACTCGGATGAAAGGATTGTCCTTGCCAAATGGACTGGCCATTGGGCCATGCCAATAAACCCCACAACTCTGTTTACTAAGCATGTATTTGCTACAAATCGGAAGGATTGCCGTCCCTCTAAATGCAGTTGAATTTGACGTTTAAGAGCAAATTTTATGAGCCTAGTTGGATTTAATTTTTTAATGCATGGCGCGTTGAGAAATAAGATGAAGTGCAGCATCAAGACAACAGCATTGGGTTTGTAAGCTGAGGCGCAAAGTGGCACGACTTGTCGCCACCAAGTAGCTGTGATTCCTCATATTTCAACTTCACTTATTTCGCTCACATTAATGGTCCTTCACCATGGCACTACTTTCCTCCCAATTCCGACTAGTGATGGAGTGCTGTGAAGGGGATGGAGCGAAGATGTGGCACATTTACGTGTTTCTTGTCCTTCAGCACAATCAGCGTTGGTGGTAGCAAAGGAAGATATGGTGGCTACTTTGTGTGTCAATGCATCTTGACCTTGAGGTGCCATGCACCAAATAACCATGTCCAACAGAGTTCTTACAAAGGAACCTCACAAATCCAATTAAATTGTATAAAGAGCGATAGCCTTCCTTTTGCTCAGCAAAGAGGATTACCGGGTCTATTGACATGGGTAAGAAACATTAAATTACGGCAGGTCTGATCTAGAGGTTATAAATCGTTGCGTTAATTGAGAATGGCCTAGTGCAGAGAAGGGCTAGTGAAGGGATGAAGAGGAACTCACAAAGAGGAAGCTCTCATCCACCGAGTTAGGTGGATGAGGTGGCAGGGAATTGTCCATTGGTACGGGAGGAAGGTGGGGGCGGGAAGCTTACGCATTGTTAAAGAAAATGAATCAAGCCAAAGAATGTTTTTTTTGTGAAGATGGACGTATGGAGTAACATCGGTGGATTTGGCCAGTGGAATGAGGGTGTATCGTAGAATAGATAGGGCGCTGCAGGAATATTTAAATCTTGATGAGACTGCATTCGCCTTTTGGACAGTGAATTAATTCAGTTTGAGGCTTAGAAACTTGTTTATGTGCAATAGTCACTAAAGATGCTTGCATTGATATTGCCACGAGGATGTGCCGCAATTCGGATTGCAAGCAGGAAGAAACTTGAAATCTAGTAGGTGTCAGGAAAGACCTGTCGCGCTGTAGTCAAGCGTCTCCCCGTTTACATTGAAGCTTGATGATCATCACGGCTGCCTTGTAGCACTCGGTGCTTCATGGTGGCTGGTGGTTGAGACTCGTCGAAGAAGAGAGGGACCACGTAAATCTTTGTTTGGTTGGCTTCCGATCTCCTGGGCAGCTATATTGCCTTAGTCGGGCAATGTTACAGGTCCTGTTAGATGAGATCAGTGGCATAAGCCCATAGCTGCTACCTAATTTCATGGATTTACCTAATGTGAATGGGAGCGGGTTTATTTTTGTAATGTAAATGCTTGGAAGGTGTGTAGATTTGGTGGAATTAGAGTAAGAAAAGATTGGTTGGGGTTGGAGGTGGGTTGGAATTCATGTCTATCGACATCTGTACCCGTTGTTCAGTGTTTAGCGGTGCCTTTTTCCCCCAAACATACAAATCTCAAAACTCATTTAGACTGATTGCCTTAACGCTGCCTTGATGCATAATCACCTTCAGTAAGCCACATACTTAATGTAGCTTGCCTTTTTAGGTAATGGAGGTTCGCAATCATCGTTGTGCTTAGTTAAGAGGGCGTACAATCATGCACTCAAGTAGTGTACAGCATCGGAATCAGTCGTGATTGCGGTTCGGACAATCCTGATGCGAGGGAAAGGCACGAATGCAACCGCCACTTAAGGCGGTGAACCTTTGAGTCGGTTCGCCTGGACAATGAGCGAGCGTGTTATTTCTCTGACGCCGAGCTTCTTTCAGATTCCTCTTAGACCTCAAGGGCGTTGTTCTTACCACCCTGAACGGAACTGCGCTCGATGCTACTTGACAGACATTTGTGACGTATTGCTAACTCAAAAGCATGACTAGCGAAATGACAATAAAGCCGGAAATGGTGATGGTCTTTTCTGGGTTATGAGCCGGGGTGTACCCGTTTGATGGGCCAGCTTACGATTGTGTGAGTCCAGCAACGCGACTGCAGGAGCCTCGTGCTGCAAGCATACAGATACAGTTGGGGACGTAAGGCGAAATTCCTCCGTAACTTATCCTAATGATGTCATTGCCTTCTTTTAGTAGGCATTTACCAGAATGTCGGTGCGGTTTGTGACTGCATTGTTAGCGGATGCTTGTTGAGCTTGATCAGGTTGGTGGTTTGCATTTGGGTTTGAAGGGAAGGTATGAAGTCCAATTCTACGATTGTTGGATTTGTCCTAGCGGATCTTTGTGGCTTGATCTTGCTTTGCTAGCCTAACTTGGAGATTTGGTCTCCTGTCATTGCTGGGCGTCTGACATGGTGTCGAATTCTCAGTCAGTATTCCATCCTTTGTGATAAGCTGTTGTTTCTATCTTTGTCTAAGCTGATCTCACTAGACTCGGTTTGTTGCACTAAAAAGAATAACTTGGCTATAAGACATTCCCTCAAATGTAGCGCGGACTACTTGTGATGCCTCCATACCAGTCATAAGGTGCGGGATTCAGTTGTTAGAAGTAGAAGTCACGACTATGGTGGTAGTGGCACTTCAAAATCGTGTCAAAGTGTAAATGTCCTCATTGTCAGCACTGGGATGTTCTTGTCTCGATGGGATTTATTCATCTTCGCGTTTGCTTCAGTTACTGGTGGGAGGTTGATGTTATTTTCACGCATGTGGAAGCACGATAGGGACCACAAACGTAGTGGCTGATAAGATGCAGACTGCTACTTATTATTATTGAGTAGTATGTACAAAAAGTCTGCAAAGTGTCCATGAGACTAGGTAGTGGTAGAATTCCTTTTTCCCTTTCGTGGTAGTTCGATGCTCCCATTCCATCTAGGCGTGCACCCTGCATGACTCGTAAATGGATGCAAAAGTCGAAAGTCTTGGCTAGGCGCTCGCAAACAATGGGCATCAATTAGCTAGACGACAGTTCCCTAACCAATTTTGGGGCTCTCCTATTCTACCCCACATTGATGCTCAGCACCACTTAATGGCCATCGCTGCATTTGTTTTCTCCTACGAGTTTCCTTTGTCTTCTCAGTAAAAGGCTAAAGAGACTAGTTTCGCTGAATTCGAATGTCTCCCTCAAACATATGGGTACGTCGATCTGGACACTGTGAAAGCCATCGCAACATCAGAGGCGCGGCAGTTGCTTATCCCTTTACCTCTGCATGGTATCTCCCACTACGTTTATTTGTGCTTCATCGCTACCACAAAGACCATAAACACGCTTGTACCCACTTCGCATTGGCCCCCCAATTTCGTGCGCCTCGTCCATGCAACCGGTGGCCGAAACCAGCATCGCGATCTACGCCAGCTGCCCTACCCCATTTCCAGCAGCAACAACGTTGTTAATTCTGCTCCTCAAAATAAAACCGCAACTGAGGGCTACAAAACTGCATCCAAATCTGCCCAAAATACTACTGAACCGCTTAACTTTAAACCATTCCTGCTACCCCATTCCCAGCCTCACTCATCGTGTCGTCTTGGTAGGGTGACAAGTGAAACAACGAATCGCTGTCGGAGCAGGGATCAGCACGTCTGCGTGACCCTTTGTGTAGGATGTCGCCTACGCTCATGACATCCGCTTCTTAACCTCCAGGGAAAAAACGCAGGTTTCGTAGACATAATATATTTAATTGAAAATCCATTTCTGATTTTGGCAACTGCAGTACTTTTGAACTCCCCATGAACTAAAGCTTTCCCATCATCATCAGCAGCAGCAGCACTAAGAGGTTCACGACTACTTCTATTAGTAGAAGCATTCATGGCTTTAACACTGCTGCTGCAAATCCACTCAGTCTACCCATTTCCAAAGGGGCCCCATCGCAATCGCTTCTCTAACAAACAGTCAGTCATCTGGGTCAGGTTGATAAAGGCGTTCTAATGCACAAAAAAATAAGGACAAGCCAGATTATTTGACCCTCGTGCAAGACTCATTCCACAGAGGCGTCTTTCACGACATCAATCAGCTCAACCAAAGCACTTAGTTTACCCGCCCAATCACGTCAGCACAACTCCACACAAAGTGATTTGAGGATTAAAATGCACACGTAAAGCAGAGCCGATAATGTCTTCCAATTGGGCGTAAGGGAGCTCCTTGGTCTACGGCTGCTTTACCAATCGCTACTTCAACGCATCTTCGGTGAATGTCCTCTCTTTCGCCTACCTTAGTCTTCTCTCCACTTTCCTTCCTACCCATAAACTATCCCCACCACTTCAACCACCCAACGCGTTCCATGGCAGCTTCCTCTTACTGAGTTCCTCTTTAATCCTTCACTAGTCCAACTCTGCACTAAAGCATGATCAAATAACGCAACGACAAATAACCTCTAGATCAGACCCGCCCAAATTTAGGGTTTGGTCACCATTTCTCGCCACTTCATCAAATTTCCATCTGCTCCTCCTCCACCTGACCAAATAAGAGCAAAAGTGGGCGTACATCTCCTGCCGTGTATTCCGAAACTGGCACAACTTCCATCAATCATTTCAATACCTACTTTATCATTCATTTTAGTAGACAGTGCTTCCGTCATGGGCTCTGCAATAGCAGGTGCGAATGAGCACTTGCCGCATGTGATAGCCTTCTCGGTTCAATCAGATGTTTTGGGTTATGAGCGACTGTCAAGTACAAGTGGCAAACTTATTGTCTTCAACAAAATAGTGGGATATAGCCTTTGTAGTCGTAGATGGACTGAAGTTGCATTTCCACCTCTCGTTTAGGGGGCGCGCCTAAGAAAAGGCAGGATTTAGCTCTCCCTTAGCTTAAAGAGGAACCCACAAAGAGAACGCCATCATCCACTGAGGTAGGTGGTTGAGGCAGCAGAGAATTGTTTTATAGGTATGAAGGAAAAGTGAGAGAAGGCCAGCATGGGTAAAGGAGCAAAAAGGACAAAGCAGTGCGCTTCCCCGAAGGTGGACTTCGATGCATGGAGTAAAAACACAGTAAGAAATTATGGGGCATGCGATGCTTAAGTCTAGTGAGCTCGGTTAAAGTTCAACAATACACTCAATGAAGATTCGTTGAAGTGGAGATTACTAAAAATGACAAAGACTAGGCAGCTCCTCTACGCCTCTTACAAAGGCATTATCGGATTAGCTTCGTATAGGCGGCTGTGTCGACTTGATTAGACGGGTAAAATTAGTGATTCGGTTGACCTGCAAGCCTCCTCTGCGGGATGAGGCACGCACGAGGAAATGAATGGCCTTGTTTGCCCAAAGGACCTATTTTTTTTGTTCTTATTTAGTGCAATTTTAGCAGATCCAGTCAACCGTTGTGCTGCGTACCACGCAACAGTGCTTCGACAGTTTTTCTGCTTTTATGCAAACAAAGCAAATTTTCACACTGAATTATTAATGACGAGGGAAAGAACGGCTCAGGGGTTTCTCCGCAGTCAAGCAAACCAGTCTTTTGAAACGAACCTCGCATTTTGCCCCAATCGACTTTGCCCCTTTGAAACACATTCGAGCACATCTGCATTATCGCAGCAACTTACTCGACTCTCCATTTCGTTTTCTGTTTTAACATGCTCCTTTACTTTTCCTGTAACTATCTAAGCTCACAGCTTTAACACAAACACTGCCCAAATTTATTGCAAAATGCTGCCGGAATGCCTGCAGGAAAGTAAGCTTCCAAGTGTCCAATCCGAGCAGTCTCGATCAAAGCAGATTAAACAAGGCACACACCTAAACGGGTGGACTCAGAGCATTCCTTGTATATCTTGCGCATCTTTCACACCTCTCATGGAGTAGTCGTTTTCAAACCGCAACCATGCAGCTGCTAAGTAACCTGTCTTGATTAACACCTTAAGACAGAGCTCGGGGAGGCAGACATTTAAGCCAAAACATACCACTTAATCACATCATCCAAAAGCAAAAACAATTTAAATGTAGTTTGCACATTTACTCCGATTATAATCTGACGAATAAACTCTCCAAATCTTAACTCGACGTCGACCCCAACATCGAAATTGGTACCGCTAACAGCTCTTGCAAAAGGACGAATCTCACACCAAAACATGCTAAACTCATGTTTAATGAAGCAGACATCAGTCGCAATGCATGCACACCTCCCATATCAATATTCTACACTCGGCTTCCACCAACTTCAGCTGAATTTCATAGGAAATGAACGCAAGGCAAGCGCTGCCACTACCTGTTGCAGATAAACTAGTCCCGTAAGGCTCACATGCTTCTGTGCAGCTCATTTTACAACAGAACCTCATTGCACCGAACAGATTTAGGCTGGAGGTAGCGACACGAAAAAGCAAAAATCTTCTGGTAGTCGACCGCGATAAATCACGCGCTTAAACTGGACACAATATTTGCAGCGCGATTAACGTTGTCGCCTATAGTTAATTCACAAGGGGAGCCCACGCACCGCAAAACAATAAAAGCAGTACAAACAGTTGCGAAGGCAGTGGGATTCTTAACTGCCGCCGTTCATGCATTAAATGGCCTTAATAGCCTACAAAAATACATGTTACCCTAGAACAGGTTCTGCACACACTAGTCAAAACCACCTCGGCTTTGTGAGATCCCTACCTCCTTAGCTGTAGATTTAAGAGGGAAAATAGGTAACAGAGTGCAATTTTTACATTTACTTCCATTCCCAAATGTGGGCTCCACGCAGTTGGAGC